>APFE031106665.1:51985-84912 GCA_000404065.3 Pinus taeda | reverse complement strand
AACCGCCTTTCCTAGCCAAAGTTATGGCCATTTAATGAAAACTGCCAGTTTCCCCTAAAAGGACTCCAGCTAACTTTAGTGGAGCTCCACCAATTATGGTGGGACCGCCAAATTTGGCGCTCCGCCAAATATTCTGCCAACCATAACTACAGTTAACTGACGGTAAATGCTGCATGTGACCACGTGGATGGGTATCCTCAGATTTCGTGCCCGGCGGTTTGGGTTATGGCCCATGGTTTCAGACACGGTCATATGGACGGGAGGGCTGGCCCCCCAAATTTCCCGCCTATGGAAATTCAAACCTTAAAAGAATAATTTTCCGCCAATAGTTCAAGTGCATGGCTGTAGTGTGTTGGTAGAACTTTGGAGTTGTATAGAGGTCATGTGTTCAAATCTCTCCGCTGCCAACAAAGATTTTAACATGCGGCCAACTTTACCGATGTCACCCTTGGCCACGTGGCAGCCTCCAGGCCTGCCACGTGGCAGATTTTCATTGGCTGCCAGAAAGAATATTCCTTGGAATATTCTTAGGAATATTCTAAAGAATATTCTCCGGAATATTCTACGAAATATTCTTTTTTAATTTTTTTTGAAAATTCAAAAATTAAAGGTCATTGGGCAATTTTGTTTTTGCCATAACTTTCACATACGACGACCATTTTTCGAACCATTTGCGGTGCCGGAATCGGGAGGACAAGATCTATCCGGTCGTTGAGGTTCCAACCAATTTTGAGCACTTTCAATTTTGACCATTTTTCGGCACTTGGGACATGAGCCCCTGATCACTAAATTATTGAGAGAAGAAGAGGTTTTTCCAAAAGAGAATTATTTTATATACCTTTGATGTGCTTGTTAAGATTTCCCCCCTCACCTTACTCTAATAGACTGAGATGACAAAGATTAACCCAGAAAAAACTGACTAGAGTAGGTTACACTACTTAGCACGCAAGTGTTGTGTTTTTAGTAAGGTTCACTTAGAACAAGACATATTTTCCATCACGTATCATAGAATAAAGATAACAAGTTCTTCATACATAGGAAGGATGATAGGTAAGTAAGTATTGATAGCTACACAAGTCCTCTTGTACTTTACCCAGCTTGTTACAAGAGTCATGCATAGTTTCATGCGAAACTAACCTATGAACATAAACAAGAAAACAAACACAAAACAAATCAAAATCAAAAGTAAATGCGTGAGAAAATCGACTAAGAAAATAAGCAAGTAAGCAAATAAACATGCAAAGTAGGAAGCAAACATACATGAGAGAAAACAAACCAAAAGCAAATAATACTCCTACTCCTAAGCTAACGGTGTATGGGTTTGCTCACGTGAAGTGATACTTCCAATGCAGCCACCGGTGCATTGGTCGACCCATGTTAGTGAAGGAATGGTTCGAAAACAAAACAGCTGTGTGAACTAGCAAACGTGAAAGACATAACAATGAGGACAAACACACTTCAAGTTCAAATGTGTCCACAGAACATAAGTGAGTGCAAGTGCATGACATGCAATCCATGGACTTATCATGATGTTGTTAAACATTACGTGCAACTGTTAAGAATACGCATACTCTTGACTATGACATGCAAGAAAATGAAAGAAACAAAGACAACTTGCATTGTGCAAGTGTTCTTGCTATGTAAGATTCCTCCAATTCATGAGCGATGAGATCGTGTAGTTCAAGTGGAGGAAGAGAAATCTGTGTGTGAGATTAATCTTCAATGCATATAGAAGAGTGATGAGGAGCCTCGGGTGATTCAACAATTTCCTGATTAGAAGTGAAACCAACCTCAGGATAGCGAGGGCCTGACATGACCATCATCTCACGCTGAAGTGCCTCGACAGTTTGGGGAGTTTCGAATTCGCTGACATATAGATCATCATAAATAGGTGGTTTGGAAAAATAAACTGCGATATAATCATGATCGTGATCAAATACGGGGGTAAATAGATCACGACAACTATGATCAGAAAAATCAATGATTTCATCGGCATTCTCATGATCTGATGAATCAAATAGAGGGGTAGATGAGAAGCAGAAAAATTCACCCTCTGTGTTTCCGGAAAAAGAAAATGAAAACTCAAGTGGATTTTCAATGAATGATTTGTCCTCTCTGTTGTTAGATGATGGACTGACATATGGTGTGTTTTGCAAATGATTAACAATGGGTGCATCCGTAGACGAAGATACACATGTGAAATCATGGATGGTAGAATCTGAAATCATGGATGGAAGAATCAGCAAAGATGTCAAGAAAAGAGGAGGGTCGAACAAAAGGGAGTGATCCTTCGCTGAGGATTGATGCTCAAGCTCCCAGTCATACTCTTCATGAATGATAACATATGTTGGTTGTGCAACACCAACTCCATCGATAGATTGATCCTCGTTCACAACAAGTGTAGAGAACAGAATGGAAGAACACAAGACAGTTTCATCTGGAGGATCATCAAAATACAAAGACGGAGGTTGAGGAACGAAATACATGTGACAACCCATGGGATTACCAACCCAATCTATGAGACAATTGAAAGAAGTGATTTTGGGAAGATGTGATAGTTGAATGGATGTGTGTGCTTGTTCTCCCACATCACTTTGTAGTGGTGGAGCTGTTTGATGAGGGGACGACAAACAATCACTTGTGACAGAGACTGTGTCCATATGTGATTGTGCAACCCCATCACCGAAGTATGCTGAGTGGGGCTTGGGCTTAAACTTCCTTTTAGGATTAACGTATTTGGTAGTACAGTACTCAAATCTGTCCATGAGATACTGGAATTTCATCTGAATTTCGAGAGCTTGAAACTGCAACATACGGAAGTGGTCCCAAAATTCCATAGGCGATTCATGCGGTGTCTTCTATTTTTGTAATATTTTTTTTCATGAGGTTCTGGATCAAAATGATGGAAAGTAGATTGAATGAGATCACAGAACTACTCAAGTGAGTGCACGTTGTCAGGTGGCAGACTCTAGCACCACCGTAGTGGGGACGCCTAAAGTGTGTATGCAAGTAGCACACTGGCCTCTTCTGCATAGAACTCATCTACAAGGAATGCATAGAACTCTTCTAAGTACTCAGGCCAAGATACTTCACCTTCAACATCATACATTAAATTGGACAAGAGATCACAAAACTCCCTCATGATTTATAGAGGTTTTGCATGTGAAAAACATTGTGTAGGGACGAGTTTGATAGTATCCATGATAGATGCACGAAGATTCAAAAGATGATGTAAGGGATGAGCTTGTCATCTAGCCCTCCTCTAGCACCAGAAATGTTGATGGTGTTGGACCCACTAACATATCAAGGGATCTCCCTGGTAAGAAGTCCCAACTAGACCTCAAACCAGCTAAGAAGGGAACACATGAGCAAAGATGCGTCACAACTGGAAAGAAAGTAAGCTAACAATCGAAAGTGATGGTTAAACCAACATCACATCTCAATAAGATTCATACATACTTATACAAAAAGAGTCAGTGCATTCATGCATAAGAAAACATATACATATATCATTAGAGTAAGCAAGATAGCTGAAATACAATAACAACATTTACATTAAACGAGCTAGCTCTGTTATATTAAGAAGTGAAAGTTGTAATCATACAGTACAAATATGACCAACCACTAGTCCTGGTAGCGGAACATTACAGTCACTGCTGCTTGCTCCTCCAAAGAGATGTACTGGCTCTGCAATGTGGAGAAGCCAAGGCTCATTACAATACTCTCTAACATTTCTCTAAGATACTACTATCGGAAGCTTGGCAGACCAAAAGCCTATACAATGAGTTATGAGGGACTATATATAGCAAAGGGTGGGTTGGCCCTTGACATTCACCTTTGTGACTATTCATCTACCCTCATGACTCTTCAGCTACTCTATGACTGTTACATTCAACTATCACCACTTGGACTTCCACTTGACAAGACGTTACATACAATCTACACATGTAACCATGTGAGACAAAAATAGGCTTGAGAAAGCCATGTAAGACATCACTATGACTCCGAAAACTATGGGAATACCAACTCTTTCACATCCTCATGATAGTCGATGGTGGCGAACTGATACCAAGCTCGATAGTCGACAATGGTGTCTGTGTACACTGTGGTGACATCTTTCTAGAGATGAACTCTTGCCTCCATTACATCTGGGTACAATTCTTTGGCTCCTCTGTCCAACTCGTCTGATAACATGTGCATCATTGTCTTGAGTGCCATTGGACCAATGACATACTGACGCATAGTGTCTCCACTGGTCGCCAAGTCTGTGTTGTTGGCTATGTGCATCAACTCGTCAAAGAACAAGTCAAGTTCCATTTAGAATTGCGCCTTTGTCTTTGCTTCGGTGAGTGTGTTATCGTAAAATCAGCCCCTGATAGGCTACTAATTAGGAAGATGTTGAGTAACTATTTCAAACCAAACTTTTGGCTAAGGCTTAGCCTCCTCAAACTGAGAGGGCTCTCTCACTAGGTTAAAGATTTCAATTTAAGGATTAGATGGCTAACTCTATGGAAAAATCAAATGAAAACGTATAAATGGTTGAAATACCAATCAACAAACATCTATTGGGCTATGGAGTCTAAGCATGTTTTAGTACAACAACAAGATCAGCTTAACATGGAAGTCAGGGCATAAAGAGTCTTAATATATCAGCAAAATAGAGACATAATGCAAGGAACACAGTTTATAAACAGATGAAGGAAGCTAGAGCATTATCAATGAATTATAAGTAACATGTGTTCATACCACTGCAAGTAAATAGATGAAGAAAGCCATGAAACTGCGCTACGAAACTGATGTGCATGTCACCTACAGTAGTTTCGTAGCATGCTACGAAATTGCTGTGTGAATCAATTTACACAATTTTTTCCAAAAACTTTCCTTCTAACGATTCTTCACAGTTGCTTTATTATGTAAATATGCCACATATACTTGAGATCACCCATCCATGAAACAACTTCAAAAATTAATGTCTTTGTTTCAACCAAAATTGTATTAGGGTTTCATCACTTACTGCCCTGTTCATTTGGTGAGCTGAATTTCCAGGTCCTCAAATTGTATTTTCATCCTTCTGACATTAGTTGTAACTCTTCCATTGATCAATCTAACATACCTTGCTTCCTTGATTGCAGGGACAGTCCAGGTGAAGTATTGGGCCTTTCTCCTAACTGCTTCAGGTTTTGAAACTCTTTCACCTTCCCACAGAGCCTTCATTCTGTTGAAATTGGCTTTTCCAATTGCATGTTTCCTTGCCCTTTTCTTATGTTTGGTAATCTCAAGATTGGCAAGCTTCAATTTCTTCTTGACTTCCTGAAAGTTATTTTCTTCTTCTTGAGTATTTCCTGCTCTGTTTCTGTAATCTTTGTGTATGAGTGATGGTTGCACTACTGGAACTACGAGCTCTTCACGGAATCCTGATACCTCCCCTGTCTCACTTACCTCCGTCTCTGCCTCCTGTAACCTCTCCAACTTCCTAGTCACAGGCCTTCTCGGCTTAAAAACAAATTCTGAAACCATATCACCAAACTGTAGCTTTTTAGAGGATTTCATCTTTTTTTGACTTGCCCTCACCTAATTCAATGAAGTTTGCTTGGACCAGAGGAGACTCTTTAATGTTAATGGCCTGAAGAAGATCATTCAAACTACCCTTTGAGACTGGGCTTTCATCAGTGACCACTGTTTTACCCTTCTCTTTGGCTATTTGACTTCTAGTTACCCTTCTCTAGACTGTTTCAACAATGGACTGCTCTTGTGCTACTTCCTTAATTTGAACTTTCTTCTTTTGTGAATGTTGAGGAGTATCTTGAACAACCAATGGTGTTCTAGTCACTGGCTCCTTAACTTTCTTTTTGGCCTTTAGTTTAAAAAACCTGCTTGACCTTGTTTCTGCATGGTGACTTTTCACTGGTGATGATATTTCCTTAGCCCTAGGGCTAAGTCCTGTTTCAACTCTAAAACTAGACATAAATAGAAATGAAGACCATTCTCTATCTACCTTTTGAAGTTCATGCAAGACAATTAATTTAACTATGCCATGATGGAACAATGATGTTTCACATGCCTCTTTCTTCAACTGTATTCTATTAGACACCTTGACTAAACTCCAAAATAGACAGAAAGGTAGATCTAGAGATATTATCCTAGTGAAATGCAATATGAGTTTGAAATGATAAGAATACACCTTGTGGTATCTTCCTTCACAGGTGAAGTACCTTTATATGCATGAGAGTAGGTTGGCATATGAATCTTTGACATAACCCCTTTGCACTTCTTTAGTTAAATCTGTGTCTACAAACTCTAGCTTCAAGAATACCTTGCAGGGTGCCATTTCAAACCTGAAATTCTTAAACCACTTTTCCTGACCTCTAGGAATTTCTATGACCAAAGATATAACTTCAGGAGAAATTGGAAATTCTAACATTCCAATCTTTGTATGTAAACCTATGAAATTTAGAGCAAATTCCTTGGTCACTTGGTTATGTCTTCCCTTTATTTTCTCACAGAACCTTCGGCAACCTACTTTTTTGAAGGCTTCTTCAACTGTTTTATCCTTTGTGAGAGAATCTAAGCCTTTAGGTTCAATTCTCAAACATCAACCTAACCTATGATTCTTTCTTTCTTCCGACATTTCTCCCTTGAAATCCCTGTAGATAGAAGACTTGGAAGAAACTGCCTTAGTTAATTGAGGAACTGCCTCACTTGAATTTGATGAAGCGTTGCCTCGCTTGAAGCTTGTGGAAAAATTATGGTCTCTGCTCACCCTAGGCTTGTTTACTCGAACTTAAGAATAGCAGCAAGTGTCCCTTGCATGAATATGTCCAAGATCAACAAGAATATGACCAGGATCAACTAACCCTTTCCTTTTTTAAATTTGAAGTCACTGTGGACAAATGACCCCTAACGAATCTAATGATGGATATGAATGGCTGCATGTGAGAGGTAAGGATCATGGACTGACACCTGATGATGAAATTTTAATGGATTCTGGTGGATTTGATAGCTAGACATGATTGTTCACAAATCCATGATTTCGTGGTGCATATAGTGTAATTTTAGGGTTTTGCGCTATGAAGACGCCTAACTACGAATCCCCGATTTTGTAATGCATCTAGTGTAATTTCAGGACTTTGCGCTAGAAAAACACTTAGTAAGTTTCATAGCACATTCAAATTTTTGAAATGACCAAACACATGAAACTTTAAACATGATATGGGATCCATAAGGGGTCATGACAATCTTGATGAACTTTATTTGATGATGGAAATCATATTCTAATGCTATCACTGAAACTCTTTAAAAAACATAAAAAAAAATTGACTTAACCCCTAACTATCACTATGACTTAGGAACAAATGTAAATTGTCCAAGTTTGGAGAACTTTTACAATGATAATAGTGGCTCCACTTGGGATAGTGTGCCCTTGTGGTACACTAAGAACCTGCAGTTCCAGTGCTTTATCCATTTATGATAAAAACAAAAATTTTGTTGACAATCATCTTCTTCAAACTATTTGGGCCTTCACCTCGGGCTTAAGATTTTCGTTTCAGTTTGTCATTATTAGCAAAAATTGACAAAAGCAAATGTATACAATGTCATGAGATATTGGTAATACTTCAACAACGATAATGCTTTAGGAACCTGCCATTAACAGGCCTCCAACATATGATCCTCCATCAATTTCCTGTAGTATATAAGTGTTGTTCCCATGAAACCAGCATTCTGAAAAGGTCCCTTCCATAAATTCTCAAACTTACCATGCTTGCCTGTTTCTTCAATTCTAGCCTCCCATTTCAGCACTTTGTCTTGAATCTAAAAACTATCTTCTTTGATCTTTTTATCAAATGTACTCCTAATTATGTTCTGAGCATGTTGATGATTATCATAGACTTCACTTCTTTTCTCTTGTAGTGCTATCAGCTGGTTGATTCTCCTCTAAATGGCATTTGGTTCATCTTCAAGTCCTTGAATTAACTTCATTACCAGTACTCCAAGTGATGTTGGAAATATAGTTTCAGCACCGTAAACTAGTTCATATGCCAAAGTCCCAATTGTTATCTTTGTACAAATCCTATCAGCCCATAAGGCATACTTTAGCTTTAAGTGCCATGCTTTCTTATTTTCCCGCAACACCTTTATGATGATCCTTACAATGCTCTTATTTGATGATTCAGCAAGGCCATTTCCTTCTAAATAGTAAGCAGTAGAATGTCCAAGAGTAATGTGATATTGATGACAAAAATTGATCATTTTCTTAGACTTGAAAGCTTGAGCATTATCTGTTATAATCTTCATGGGGCAGCCAAATCGAGATAATATATTATTTTCTAGGAAAGAAATAATTACAGAATCATTGGCTTGCCTTATTGGAATCACCTCTATCCATTTGGTGAAGTAATCCATTGCTATAAGAATCCGGTGATGTCGCCCTAATGAAAGAGGATGTATCTCTCCAATAAAGTATAGTCCCCACTACTAAAAAGGAGCTTCTATATAAATAGGGATCAAAGGTAAAGGTACAAGCTTCCTTCTTCCTTCAAAAATTTGGCACTCATGACATGCAGGGATCTACTTGTAGATATCCTTAAACATTGTTGGCCAAAAATATCTAGCTCTTAGGATCTTGTTTGTTGCAGCCTTCCAATAACGATGTCCTTGGCAATCTCCTTTATGAAATTCTTCAATTATCAACTTCTTCTTCAAGGAGACAATTCAACAAAATTCCTCCTGCATCTTTCCAAACAGATTTTGATCATATACAAAATATCTCAAATATTTTAGCTTATCAAACCTTGCTTTAGACTTCATTAGATTGGCGGTGCTTTATTATGCTGTAGAACAAAAGCCACATCCTTATACCATTCTAAAACCAAGAATTTCTCATTAATTTGGACCAATTCTTCCTCATTTCCAGAAATTTTTGAGATTTTTGCATTCAGATTTATGTCAAGATAGTCCAAATTTGACTGAGTCATTAGCTTTGCCAAGCCTTGTCCCTTCACTTATTTGGTTGGTTTGATTTCTATATCATATTCTAGCAATTTGGATATCCATTTTCCCCTCTTACCATCAAGATCTGCTTGAGTTAGAATATCTTTTATTACAGCACTTGGAACATATGCCACAATATGAGAATGCAAAATATAGATTCTGAAATCTTGTATAGCTTTCACTAACGCATAAGCTTTCTTTTCTACAATATTGCACTTTAGTTCAGCATTTGCTAATTTCCTACTGAAGAAAGAAATAGGTTGTTCAATACCTTGCTTTCCTTTTTGTAGTAGAACCACATCAATGGTATTCTTGGAAGCAAATGTAAAAATAAGAAATTATTTGGAAAAATCTAGACAGATGAGCATTCATGTTGTGTAAGTGCCCTCTTGATTTCTTCAAAATATTTCTTCACTTCAGTTGTCCACTTAAAGTCCACTCCTTTCTTTAACATCCTTGTTATATCTTTGACAATCTCAACAAAATTAGGAATGAAGCGCCTAACAAAATTTACTTTCCCAAGAAAATATTGAATCTCTTTCCTACTTCTTGGCAGATCTACCCTTTGAATTGCATTAACTCTACTAGGATCAATCCTAATTCCTTCTTCAAAATGATATGACGAAGTAACTTGCCTGATGTTAAAGCAAAGATACTTTTAGTAGGATTAAGAGAGATACCAAACCTTCTACATTTCAACAGAATTTTCTCTAGGTGTTTCAAATGATATTCTTCTTTCTTTGAAAAGACTCTGATGTCATCAAGATAAACAACCACTAATTTATCCTTTTCTTCAGCAAAAGAAATATTCATTTCTCTTTGGAAAGTGGCTCCCGCATTCATGAGACCAAAAGGCATCTTGGTGTACATGAATGTGCCCCATGGTGTTGTGAAGGTTGTTTTCTCTTGATCATCCGGATGCACAAGAATCTGATTGTACCTTGAGAAACCATCAACCATAGACATTCTCTGTGAATCAACAATATTTTTCAGAATGGAATCCATCTTGCGAAGAGGATAGTTTTCCTTTAATGAAGCCTTATTCAAATTTTTGAAATGAATACAAATTTTGATTTCTCCACTCTTCTTTCTAAACAGAACCAAATTTTCAAGCCAATTTGAGAATCTGATTGGGACAATGATTTTAGCATCAAAGGGTTTCTTAATCTCCTTTTCAATCAATGGCATGAGAAGCGGATTAATTCTTCTCAACTTTTGTTTGAAAGGTTTCTCATTTTCTTTAATGGGAATAGTATGCTTAATAATGGAGGGATCAAATTGTTTTAAGTCAACATAACTCCAAGAAAAAAAATCAACAAACCTTTTCATCATCTCAACATATTTGACTTTCATATTAGCTGAAAGAAACTTTGAAATTTTGATCATCTTAGGTAAAGCTGAAGTACCCAGATTGCAGCTTTCTATTTCCTCTTCATCAGCTTGTATCTTTGGTGATTCAAACACATCATTCCGATTGAACAACTTCTTAAGAGGAATTAGACCCTTTGGTATTGAATTACTTTTTAATTGTAAGACTTCAGAATTTTCTTTAGACTCAACCAACATGTTTCGCTGATCTACTTGAGTACATTCAAATTCTTCTTTCAATTCAATAAAATTCTTTACTTGTTGATCATCTTCAAAGACTTTCCAATTGGTGATATTATCTAGTATAGCTAGTTTATGACGAACTTCAACCTCATATTTTTCAGAAGAATGAATAGGAATGACAAACAAACTTGGCGAAACAGCAAGAGAATCAGCAATGGAATTTTGGTCTCTAGTTTTGATAGTGAAAGAATATGCTTAAAATTTTTCCAACATATCTAAAACTATATTTCTTTATGTTCTCATTCTTACATCCTTTGTTTGATTGACACCCTCAACTTGTCTAATAACTAATTCGGGATCTCCAAAAATAGAAATATTATGAGCCTTCATTCTTACCATAACTTCTAGACCCAAAATCAAAGATTCATATTCAGCCATATTATTTATGCAATCTGTTATCACAAAATCAGACCCCGACAAGCTGCTGATTAGGTAGACCTTGTGTGACTCTTTCAAACTACCTTTTGGCCGAGTCTTAGCCTCCCCAACCTGAGAGGGCTCTCTCACAAGATTAAAGATTTGGATAATGAATAAGATTGATAACTCTATGAAACAAATGAACAAGTATAAGAGGTTGAAACACAATTAGAAAGTATCCATTGGGATTATGGAGTCAAATATGCTTTAGTATTGACAATAATGTTAGATTTACATAGAAGTCAGGGCATAAGAATTCAACATATGGAGAATATATCAGAAATGCATAGGACCACACAGTTTATAAATGTGTATAGGAAGTTAGAGCACTATCAGTGATTTCTAAGTAATCACACATTCATACCACTGTAGATAAAGAGAGAAGAACAACACAAGAAATTCTGAACATTGAATCCCTTCTGATTCCTGAGAAGCAAAGCCAACAATGTATTACTAGAAACAAATTATTACACCAAAGCACAATAAGAGAGTTTCTCTGAAAAATATTCAACCCTTAATACATTAGTTCTTCTCCAATATATAGAGTTCATGTAGATTCCTTCCTCCAGCATGAGGGGAATTCGAATTCCTCCTAATTTGACACCTATTGACACTTAAAACTAACTATTTAATACAAAGGACAACTAACTAGGAGTCCTAGAGACCTAATACAACTAGGAGTGTAACTCATTATTATGATTACAACAACCTTATCTAAAAATTTAAAGCATTCTTTGACAACTAAAACTCCATGAAGTCGAATTTGATGGTGCGCATAACCTTCATACTGGCCCTTGATGACTCATCCTTTTGCTGTTCCTAGAAACTAGGAGACTGTCCCTTGCTCTGTTCTGGCTGAAAAATAGGTCTTGGGATAGAGCTCATAACTTCTCATAAAAATTGTATTTGGAAAAACTGAAGGAGGGTTTTCTGAACCAATCCATGTTTAACAAAAACCTCTCTTGTTTTTTGAAACATATTTCCTACCACCCAAAATGAGTCTTTGAAAAATAGGTGTAAAAATATGCTTGTGAAAAACTACACTTACAGCAGTTTCGTAGCGCAAGTTTGATCATTCATTTCTCTCAAATAATAATGTATTTGAAGAAAGTGGAAGAGGTTTTTGTATTTAAGAATCTTAGGAATGAAAATATCTTTCATTTTTCTGAGATGAGTTTTTAACTGCTTGGTAATCCCCTTGGAAGTTGACTGCGCTTTTCATAACATAAAACTTTGGAGTTCATAAAAGTCTTTCCTTTCCTTGTTTTTCCTTTGCTTGATGTTTATACCTTGTAAGTAATCCCTTTCAGCTGCCCATCCTCAAAAAGATATCCTTTTGTCATACAAAAATGGTCCATCAAATCACAATATGTGGCTACAACATTTTTATAGTGCGCTACGAAACTGCTGTGTAATTTCAAAACACAGCTTTAAGACCAAAATTTAACTTTTTTGAGTTTTTCTTTTTCTTGAAATGGCTTTCTCAACATGTCATGAAGCTTGTTCAAAAATGAATATAATAAACACCATTCTTCAAGGAAAACTTTCAAAATGTGATCTATATCAAAATTTAGGATTACCTTACATGCCTTGCTTGAGCCTTCAAAGAACTCTGATGTATGATGACCCTGAGTTTGCCAAGTGCTTCTTATGCATGAAAGGAGCATGATAATGACCAAGACCAATTCTTCCTTACCTTACCCTTTTCCTTTGAAATCTTTTCAGTGATAACACAATCAAAATTCAGTTTGTAAGAGTAAAACTTACTCTCATCACTTGGACTTGTGATCCAAATTCCAGCTCCTTCCCCTTCTTTTCTTGCTGATCGATCAAAGTACAAAGACCACCATCCCTTCATCTCTTTGTCATTTTCCTACAGATTTTCTGAGTGCTGATTTTCTGTTTTCATCTCTTCCAGTCCACTATCAACTGACTCATTAAAAATAATGGTAGATCCAAGTTCAGTATCAAATGAATAAATAGGAAAATTATAAGGTTTATCTTTGTTGCTTACCATCTAAGCCATTCTGGTCTCCTGATATAATCTCCTTTGTTTACCAAAAACAAGAATGGTGGCATAGGTGTTTTTGAGAAAACTAGTGTCTTTTTTATCTGCTAGTCCCACTAAGACAGGTAGCTATCTTAGAAATGAAAAATTCAAAGAGCTTCAAGATTTCCTTTATGTATGATAGATAAGAGAGAAGCAAAGGGGACCAAAATGTATCTTCTGCTTGGCTCCTTGCTTGTTTCCTCTCTCCCTTGATAGAACCTGCCACTCTTCTCCTACTTGCCCTGCTTTAGAGAATACCTATAGAGGCAAAGCAACAAAACACTATCAAAGTATCTTGATCTATGATATCATAAACAATGCAGAATCAGAAATACATTAACCATACAATTGCATTCACAAATAACAAGATTCACAGATAAACAATTATATGGAGGAAAACTCAAAGAACGTTATTGATAGAAGAAGTTGAAGAGAGGAATACAACCCAGCTATCTGATCCAGCATCATCCTCCCAGCATGAAATCCCTCTTCACCTCATGAAAAGCAATATCACCCAACAATACAATGTTTTTCTTAGAGAGAAACCAACAATACTTTCTTACAAATTACAAAATTCCAGCCTTTAGATCTCTCAGATGAGGGATCCATTTATAGATATTTGCAGAGGGGTGAGTCAGCTTCTAGATTTTTTATTAGTGTCATTTCAATGATAGTTCTTAGTTCCACTTCGATATTTCATGATCTCTTCCTCATCCCTGGGAAAATTTAGAGAGGCAAGTGTCATATGAGAAGCTTCTAGAAGATTCTTTGGGTTTCCACTTAGAAAACTGCCTCTGCCATTTGTCTACTCTCACCCATCACAGCCCACAAAAGGCTCTTTCAGTATGCATCACACCTAGCCAGTGTAGCAGCTAGTATGCATCGCACCCTAAGCATGGAGTAGTTTGTATGGTCTAGTTTTGGCCAGTTCTGAGTGGGTTTTTAGGTGGAACTTTTGGGAAATGATGTAATCAGTTGACCATGATCCTTTAGGATGTGAAACAAAATTTTAGGGGGTTTAAGAGCCCTTAGTTTATCGATATATGTGATTGGGGTTGCAGTGCCCAAATATGTCTATAACAGTTGCCCCCTAAAGCATGAAGTCGTAAATCTTTTGATGTCAGGTGAAATGCCTTATCATGAGGATCTAAAGTATTCGAACTGGAAGGTGACCTGTATAAAATACAATACAATGCATTATATTATTTTCATGATCTAGCTGAGGCGGGCATTCCCATGCTCAGTTTCATAAATTCATTTTCATCTACATAGGACAGAAAATCGTCCACTATTACAGATTAGTGATTCTTGTAGAGCCATCATCCCCTAGCTTGGATGATCATATGTGCAACTATGGTGTACATTTGATGTCTTTATTTTCCTGAATATATCATAGCCCGAATGGATGAAACTAGATCCGGGGTCTTCAAACTCATTCAATCTTTGCCTGATGTACAAGTCAATCCATGTGAAAAGATGTTCTGAAGTCGAACATGGAAAGACATCGCCTAATTACTAGCCAATGATGTAAGTTGTTAACAAGCACGAGAGGAATCACTGGTAATAATAATGACCCTCAAGGTACTATAGTACAATTCACATGGTGTGAATATAGGAATTGATGTTGAACACCGCACAAAATCTTTTGGTCGAAGGCCATTGATGTAAACGTGTCGCCGGAAGTGAGAAACTTGCCATTGAGGCATGCAAGCTTCAAAGTATTGAAAGGGTTTTTCCTAAGTCAACTTCTTGGATAATGCGTTGATGTTGACAAGAAGTGACCCATCGTAGGAGGGCCTTAATGAATCCCACATCTATGACATGAAACAAAGCAAATGATTTTCTATAGCTGAAAATGATCTGATGATACAAGTTTTAGGAATGGCGGTCATGAAAAATGGAGAGTGAAGGTATTGCAGTGGATGAGGCGTTATTTGGGTGACGAATTCTCTGAATGACTTCTCTTGAACATATCAACGACACTGAGATGGATTGGTAGCGTTAACCCCAAAAATGGATGGTACAGAGGACCAATGGTGATGTGACCGATGAATGGAATAACCCAACCTGACTCAATCATGGTGATGGAGTGAAAGTGTCATGTTCAAGAGCGACCTGCTACCAATGAAGTTCTTCAAGTCTTCTTCCCTTTATCCCTAGTCATTGCTGACCAGTACCTCTATTTTTGTCAAGCTTGAGGAGGATAACATATGCTTGTTCTATAATTTACCCTTCGAGCAAACCTGACACTATGTTTTAGTGAGCCTAGCAACAGTGAAACTTGCTCTTGTCCAGATGGACAAGTTTGTCACTATTGTTTTAACAAGTTTCACGACAAAGATAACTCGGTCCTTTTCATGTTTAGAGAGTTTGAAAAGGGGCGGAAAGGAAACTGCAGCAATCCTTTTTCGTGGCATAATCCATTAAGTCTGAAAAAGTATAAAATAATATGAAAGGGATGACTTTTCGATTGCTTTAGCGAGCCGAATAAGACACGCACTCGATCTTTTTGTGGAATGATCCCTCGGGTCTAAAAAGATTAAAATGTAGAGGAGGGATGGTGCTTCCCCTTACTTTAACAAGATGGGAAGGCTAGTAGCTCAGCAATCTTTTCATATTTTACGAGTCTAAAAAGATCTTAAAAGATACTCGTTTTTGAGGAACGAGTGATGTTTTTGGGTAGCAACTGGTTCCAGGTAAGTTTGGAACTTCTCAAACACAACAGTGTAAAGAGGGTGGCTAACAGAATCACTCGTCGCAGCTATTCCTCAAAAAGGTAAACAATCAAGTGGAAGCATATGATTGGCCAAAAGAATGGAGGTGACGGTAAGAACACAACCAAGGTTCAAAAGGCTAATAGCAAGGCAATCACGAAAGTTATTTACTGAGGGTGGATTCATTTTTTAATGAGCTTGAATCTGAAGAAACTATGCTTAGTGGCGGGTTTATTTTTTAACGAGCTTGAACCGTGTGGAAACATTGCTCATGATAATAGTCATAGATGCTCAATTTACCATTAACACTATATTCTTTCGACGATCATACAACATGTTCAATTAGTCCATCAAATTGATTAGAAACGTAAATAAATGCTTAAAAAATGAGTTAAAAACCAACATTTTACTTGAATTACGTGAATAGTAACATAAAAGCAGTTTTACCTCCCATTTTTACCATTTCATTCAAATTTGGGATTGTTGGAGCTCTGTAGGTGTTTTGCCCCCCAAATTTCATCAGCTTATTTCAGGAGATCCAATGGACTATTCTTCACGCCGTTAGGACCAGGTAGGAGCTAACCCTAAGATCTTCAATTGCATTCCATCGTTTTCTGATTTAGAGCAAGCTTTCCCTTTCTTCTGGGCCCCAGTGGTTTGAATATTTCATTCTCTCCCCATTCACCTAGTTTGCATCGAAAAGTGCAATGCATATCGAGCTGGCCATTGGCTAGTCTGTATGCATCGCACCCTATACACAGGCAAGGTGCGATGGGCACAGAAGAGAAATTTTGTGCAGTGTTTTCTCATGAAATTTTTGCCTGGTTTTGCCCAAATCAAGATCCTAATTCATCTTTTGTTTGTGTTTCAAAGATTCATCGGATCAA
Organism: Pinus taeda; assembly: GCA_000404065.3. Classification (NCBI taxonomy): domain Eukaryota; kingdom Viridiplantae; phylum Streptophyta; class Pinopsida; order Pinales; family Pinaceae; genus Pinus; species Pinus taeda. Next base: position 68,245 of record APFE031106665.1, on the reverse strand, counting down.
GATGGTCATTACATGGTGTGAATGCTAGCATGAAGAAGAGGACATGATTGCCTTATATGATCTGGGTGCGGTTACTGCATTGCAAAACTGTGGCTTACTCAAATTCTTTTGCATATCCAGCATGAGGCAACAAACCAATTTGTTGCAATATCTTCTCGATGGATGGGATCTGACCAAACAGGTGTTCTAGATTAGAGGCTAATTCATTCCTTTGATATTCAAGGATATCTACTTTTTGACTGGGTTATCGAGGCGTGGTGCCCCTCTCTCACTATCAGGATCTGCCCATGGGGGTGAGTCTGTGAGGGATTATATTCACCAGTTTTGTAGAGATGGATCTCAGCCGAGCAGGGATGGCAAGATCAATATTCGAGATGTCACTGATCGGTCCTTGAGGACTATTTTATTCACCTTTGCTAGATTCGCTGGTAACGCTACTCTTCATTTGGCCAAGAGATCTTATATGCAGTACGCCCTGGAATGCCTGGAACCAAAGGTATTCAACTAGTGTGAGGCAGTACTTCTGATTATAAAAGAGAAACTCTCCAAGGTAAAGAATGGAAGATCCAAGAACTTTGGTTACGGTTTTATTCTGACTCCTTTTGCCTTCGAGAGGATTTCATTGCTGGAGCCACAATACATTTCACTAGGATTGCCAGCATCGAGGAAACCACAGATGCAGAGATGGGTTGACCTCATGGCCAGACATGCTGGTCAGTCATAGATTTCATTCTCTGATGCCTTCTTTGAGTGGTTTGACCGTCAGGAGATGGTCTTTGCAGAGTATCCATATGTTGGGATGGATTTCCGAGGCGACCCAGATTTGGCGTTACCGGCTGGCGAGCAGTGGAGTGTTATGGGTAAAATGATCTGACCATATCTTTGTTTATTGCTTTTATAATCTTATTTTGTTTTCTAAATGTTATCAAGACTAATCAAACTCATATATGTGTGCAGATGTTGGGCCAGTGCGACCAGCAGCACACCCAAGGGTAGCAGCTGTCATTCCAGCAGGAGAGGTTGTACGGAGGGCTTTCCTTCACGGTCTAGACATAGCGGAGAACCTTGTAGTACTGCAAGATCAGATTGAGGGTCTCACCCTTGGTATTCAGGATGTGAGGACGGACAAGTTACCTTTGATATTACAGCACCATACCACCAGTGTGCCAAGCCGATGGACTAGGATCTTACGTATGATCACACAGGCGGTGACTTGCTATCACCAGCACCATTAGTCTAGGGTGCTTCATTTTTGAGATTTTGGGTCGTATGACCGATTTTGTCCTGGACACAGTACATTTTGTAAAACACTATAAACAACTATATATATTTTTGATTTTCGGAGTTTTATTTTGGTTAAGTTATGTGATCCTGATTCAAATGTTAATTCAAATGCTTTTGCCTTTATAAATGCTACAAATGTCTATCTAACACATAATTTGCTAATGAATTATTTAATGTGTTTAAGTTTTTGGAAATGTGTTGATATTGAATAGAATCAAACTGTCTTTCCAAAATCCTGACCCTGAGAAACATACAATAGATAGTTGGATTCCGAGCGGAATAAACGCCAGTAAGTTGTAGGATGACGAGTTGTGAATCTAGCTTGACAACAAGTCGGCGTATGCTACATGTGATGGCATCAGAGAGAAGCGCCATCAACATGCTATACTCAGCGATTTTGTTCATTGATCGACCAATACATATCCCTGTGAAACTCACTAACTCGCCGCTTCGATCAAAAATGGCCCAGGCTACAAAAGATAGGTTCCGCATACTATGACTAGCTCTGTCGGTGTATCTAATGAATGATTCCAATAGGTCTGACATCTGCAACAAATGCAAAGTGGATTACCCAACCAAAATGATAACTCTTAACGAAAACAAAAATGTAACAAAAGAATATTTGTAAAGAGAATACTACACTTAATCAAGCATAATAACACTTAAGATATAACATGTTCTAGGGTTGCGACAGTGGAATCCCATCGTAATCTACTAGCTCATAGGTTCCTTTTGCTAATACTCTTTTAACAATGTAGGGGCCCATCCACGATGGTTCGAACTTACCTGCTCCCAATTTATTGGAATCCTGATCGTAAAGCAAGACCAAGTCACCTCTGAGAAGACACGGGGTTTGACATTTTAGTCAAATTGCGCCTTGATATGTTTCTTATGAGCTTCATTAGCCAAAGCGACATCATGACAGGTTTCATCCAATTGGATTGGTTCCAAGAAACGAGCCTCTTCCTTCGATGTTTCGGGAAGTAGATCGACTGAGAGCTTGAGAGATGAAATTTCACACTAAATCGGTAAGACCGCTTCCAGGCCATACACCAACTGAAAGGGTGTAAATCTGGTCGCATTTCTCACTGATGTCCTATATGCCCACAAGGCTGAGTATAGGATTAAGTGCCAATTTCATTTGTGGACTCCAATCATCCTTTGCAGCATGCGCTTCAGGACTTTGTTGATGGCCTCAACTTGTCTGTTAGCTTGTGGATAATACGGAGTATAATACGGAGTAGAACGGTTGTGGGACAGTCCTAATTTGGCAACCAATTCAACCATCATGTTATTGAAAAAATTTGATCCATGATCTATGACTATAGCTTTTGGAACACAAAATCTAGAGACTACATGATTGAAAAAGAAAAGAGTAGTCGTTTCATCGTTGTTGTTTAATGTAGGCATCGCCACGTACCATTTTGTAAAATAGTCGACTATGACTATGATATACCCATGCCTCCCGGCCGAGGTGGAGCTACATGTCATGAAATCCATGCCCCATTTGGCGAATAGCCCAACAACAACTACTGGATGCAGTAGTGCGGGTAGTAGTCTGGTTTTGCGGTCGAATATCTGACAAGCATGGCAACTTCTTACTTCGATTATGTAATATTTGAATATAGTAGGCCAAAAGTAACCTACTCATAGGAACTTTTGTGTCGTAGCGTAACTAGATTGATGCCCACCACACGCACCTGAATCACAATCATTCAGGACTGTTTCAGCCTCCTCATGTGTGAGGCACCTTCGCAAAATTGTATCAACACCACAACGGTAAAGTGTATCACCGACAATTATGTAGTCTCTGTCTTGGTATCGAGTACGCTGTTGTTCGGAGCGAGAGGTATTAGGCCTAAAGGTTTGGGTTTGGAGATAGATCAGTATATATCCATACCATGGATTGCTTGACGATATGAGAAACAAAGATTCATCCACGATTGATGCTTTAGATGTTGAATCATTGGACGATGATGGGAGGTTGCATAGTAACTCTGCGAAAACTAGAGATTTATTTGATTTGGTTTTTGTGAATTCCAGATCAAACTCTTGCAAAATGGCTATCCATTTTGAATATTTCCCCCCTAGTAATTAACGTGACATAATGTAAGTCATGGGGTTGCAATCTGACAAAATGGTAGTTTTGTGAAAGAGGACTTAGTGTCAAAATCTCTGTACTTGTTGAACAACTACTAGAGCCAGCTTTTCAACATAGGAGTACTTGCTTTCTGTATCATTTAAGTTTCAACTTAAATAATAGACAGGATGTTCAATCCCATTGTCTTCTTGTACTGAAACCATTGCGATGGTTGTATCTGGTACGACGAGATATAGGTTAAAGACTTTTTGATAGTTAGGAGCATACATTAATGATGCTTTTATTAGGGAATCCTTTAAAGCATCAAAGGAAGCTTGTGCAACCTGATCCCAATTCAAGGGTACTTCTTTTTTCAAAAGACATGTATAACCTTTAGCGCCTCCTTAGAAAGTTTTCTTTCCCTTGGAGTTTCTAAATTTGAAGCAAATTTGAAGGTGGAGGCATGTTGATGATTTCCTGAACCTTACATGGGTCGAGTCCAATCCCATCCTTAGAAATTAGGAAACCAAGTAAACGACTAGAACTAACACAAAACACACTCTTGTTTGGATTGAGTTGTATCTTGTAGTGTTGGCAACATAGAAATATAGCTCTCAAATGCTGCAGATGATCAGTCCGCTTTCGTGAATGAGCCAGTAGATCGTCGAGATATGGTTGAACAATGTGCTTGACGTCATGGAAGGCGTAGTTCATTTCCCTTTGAAAAGTTGCCCCTGCGATCTTTAAAATGAAAGGTAGTTTATGGTACGTGAATGTGCCCCATGGACATATAAATGCAGTCTTCGACTGGTCCTGTGGGTGGATGTTTATTTGATTGTATCCAAAAAATCCATCCATGAAAGAAAAATATTTCACATCCAGCGCATTCATAAATTATCTGGTCGATGAAGGGTGTAGGTTAGTTATCCTTTGGACAAGCTTGATTTACATCCCTGTAATCAGCACACACTCTAATCGTTCCTTGATTTTTCGTGACAGGAACAATATTCGATACCCAATCAGTTAGAGGAACAGGGTAATTGAAACCAGCATGTAAAAGTTTTTCAACTTTTTCCTTGATGGCAGCGGGTTTCTTCGGGTGAACCTGTCGAAGCTGCTATCATACTGGTTTGACATTTGGATACATCTTGATTTCATGTTCAACGATGCTCGAGTCAAGGCCTGGCATTTCTTCATATGACCATGTAAAGACATCTCTGAATTTGCGAAAGAGAGCGCAATATATTTCCAGTTCTGAAGAAGAACAAGATTTGCCGACATGAATATTATCTACAACATTAGGTTTGGTCGAGATATTTATGGTGATAGTTTCATCAATATTGGACAAATTTCGCTTGGAATCCACCGTATTTATAGTATTTGATAGAAAATCAAAAACTGTAGGATGATAAATGTCACTGGAATAATCTTTGTCGTTATCTTGAAGATGGGAAGGATGGCGGTAATCTTCCGATGGTGCCTCTCCTATCATCATTGACTGAATGATTCCTTCATCTATAGAATGTATACATGACCAAGGATCTGAAGAGGTGCCATATTCTAGAGACCTATCTATCCAAACACTTGATGAGTGTTGATTTGGGTTTGCTGCCCAGACTAAGAAAATTGATTGCTACAAAATTTCTATGGGGCTTGGAGGCAATACCTGGCGATGATCCATGCTAACAAAATCTTTGGAAATCTTCTTAATCTTTACTAATGTAGAAGATACCATATTATAGGTTTCCACCGTGGCCACCTCCGCCAGATTACTCGGAGGCGGGAGGGAAAAAGTACCCATTAAGGGGAGGTCTTTTAGGAGGCCTACTCCGACATTTTGAAGCGATTGAAAGCTTTCATGGATCATTGGAATGCTTCTCGTAGCTTGTGAACTATTGGGGAAAAAGGTTATTTGGTCAATGATTTAAGTCCGCCTTGGAAGGGAAATGCAATCTTTCTAAAATATGTTGACACAACAGTAGCCATAGCATAAATCCAAGGGCCTTCCCAGTAGGATATTGTAATCGAGGTTTCCATTGATAACTTCGACTTCAATTTTTACTGCCTTGCCCCCTGTTCAACTTGAAAGTTACTTAATATCCCATACGGCGTGTATGTTCTTCCACCAAATGCTTTTAATGTCGTTGATGATCACAACAAGGGTGGTGAGCCTAAAGCTTTCCAGCAACTCATTAACATAATACAGGTAGATGCCCCCTCATCAATGATTGTTTTATGAATAGTTTTGTTGAGGGATTTTACCTGTATAAGGAAATGAGTTGGGCCGGTAACTGAGGTTCATATCCTTTATGGTTAAAGGCCACAAGATTGGAATCTGTTGGGTCAATCCCACCTATTGCTGATAATAAAGCTTGCTTTTGGGAGGGCCAATTCTGTGGTACTTCAAGTGTCGACACAGCAGATGGAAATTGAGCCAGATCCTCTACCGTATTGTAATTCTGTGCTGCTCAAGCATGAGGATTAAATGTATATTTATGTACTACTCCCTTTGATGGCTTTATTGTTATTTCAGGAATGATGGGTGGCACAACTTCTGATGAAGTTGTTGTCGAACTACTAGGTTGATCTGTAGCCTTGTTGTTGTTCGACATCTATGGATTCCTGTAATCTTTATTCCTCGTCAATAGCAAAGCATCATTTTGCTGCTTTGAGATGGATAAAATAAGAACTTGGGATGGATAAGCATGATCGATAGTAACCAGATTAGTTTCTGGGTTTGTAAACGGATCAGTCAATACTGCGGAGGTGCTTGAAGTTTTTAAAAATTTCTTGACCTCAGCTCGATGTGGATAATTTTTTGTATAATGGTCCTCATTGCATATGAAACATGGCCAATTAGGTTTCTTCTACCCAGTAGGGTTTTCAGAAGATTTTTTAGGAGTTGAATCTTCTTGTTTCTTCTTTTTGTTTTTCCCTTCCTTCTTGCCCCCTGGTTTCTTTGGTTCTTTGCCTTTGTCAAATGACATGGCATTAACCTCTGAGGAAGGAAGTTTGTCATTTGATTTTTTACTAAAAACTTCAAGGGCTTTACCAGTTGGAGCCTTTGTGGTTTGCGTACTAGAGGTACCAATCACGCCAGCACCGATATGAGAGTCCCTGTTTGATTTAGGAGGTGGAGGAATGGAAAATTCTGGTCTAGGAGCATCAGGGATTTTGTCATAGAGCGTGCCAGATTGAGTATAGATCAAGTCTAAATATTGTGCATGACCAATGACTTGCTCTTCAATGACAACTCCTCCTTTCGCCACATCTTTAGTAATAGAAGGTAATAATGACTTAATAAACCACTCAGCTAGAAGCTGATTAGGAACATAGGTCTTTACCATTCGATGATGATGTCGCCACTCATGAATATGATCAGATATGTGAGTGGCTATTGTGTTATAGAAATATTTGGGCACTGCAACCCCAATCACATATGTCGATAAACCAAGGGCTCTCAAACCTCTAAAAGTGTTGTTTCAAACCCTAAAGGATTAAGGTCAACTGATTACATCATTTCCCAGAAGTTCTACCTGAAAAACTACTCAGAACTAGTCAAAAATGGACCATACAGGTTGCTCCATGTTGAGGGTGCGATGCATCTCACCTCTTACACACAAGGGGTGTGATGCATACTGAAAATCCCTTCTGTAGGGTGCGATGAGCGAGAGAAGACAAATGGCAAAGGCAGTTTGCTAGGTGGAAACTCAGAGAATCTTCTAGAAACTGCTCATATGACACTCGCCTCTCTGAATTCACCCAGGGATGAGTAAGAGATCATGAAATCTCCAAGTGGAACCAAGAACTATCAGTGAAAAGACACTAATAAAAAACCTAGAAGCTGACTCACCTCATTGCAAATATCTATAAATGGATCCCTCATCCCAGAGATCTAAAGGATGGAATTTTGTAATTTGTAAGGGAGTGCTGTTGGTTTCTCGAGACATTGTATTGTTGGGTGATATTGCTTTTCATGAGGTGAAGAGGGCTTTCATGCTGGGAGGATGATGTTGGATCAGACAGCTGGGTTGTAATCCTCTCTTCTACTTCTACTATCAATAAAGATATTTTATTTTTCCTCCATATACTTGTGTACATGTAAATCTTGTATTTCTGAATGCAATTGTATGGTTAATGTACATCTAATTCTACATTATTTATGGCATTATAGATCTCTATGCTTTGATGGTATTTTTATACTTTGCCTCTACAGGTGTTCTTTGAAGCGGGACAAGTGAGAAAGGAGTGGCGAAAGCTCTATCAAAGGAGACAGGAAACAAGCAAGGAGCCAAGTGAAAGACTGAGGTTGGTGCTCTTTTCTTCTCTATTATCTATCACCCATAAAGGAAAACACAAGTTGCTTTGAATTGTTTGTTTCTAAAATAACCACCCATCTTAGTGGGACTAGCAGATCAGATAGCGACACTAGTTTTCCCTGAAACAAAATGGCGACTCCGCTGGGGAGTGAATAGTTTGTTTGTTTGTTACTGTTGTTTTCTATATAAACTACAGATGGAGCCTGAAGTTAAGCCAGGTAGCCTTCGAACTGCACTTGCAAAGTAGATCAACACTGCTTCAGTCAATATTTAGGTTGGTTTATGAACTAAACATCTGACTTGCAAACATCCTAAGTGCCCTGGTGGTGGCTCAATAACCTCATAAGATCATACCCCTATACTTTGTGTTTACTGTCTATCATAGCTTGAACGAAAATGCTGAACTTAGCTGCAAATTTTGAGCAAAAACCAAGCTTAATATCATGCTCTAGACCATCACACTGTCTCTCATTGGCAGTCTGGATGCATCAAACCTCCTGTATGTTGCAGGTGAGATGCATCCCTGTTTCCCTTAAGGATAGGTGTGATGATTTTCCTTAGTACCTAGGATTTTCATTGTTTAAAGAAAACAAATGATTGTTTATCATTTTAGATTGCATATTTAGGAATTTTACATCTACATCACACGGTGAACCTTGGAAGATAAACTTCTTAAGAAAGATAAACTATAAAATAAACCTCAATGAACATAAAATGCTCTGGAACCTAACGTACAACATCTAGAAGTCTAGGCTAGAGATGTATTCCGACGTCGTAAAGCCTGGTAACTACCATTTTCATCGTAGGCTGGGTGATTCCTCCTTTTTGATACGACAAGTGCCAGTACGGACTTGTGCTCCCACGTACCGTCGAGTATATATTGGGAGACCACAATAGGCCGATATCCTTTATCCTTAGGAGGCCATGTTTGCCACCCTGTCGATCGCAATGCAATGAACACAACATTCAGGAACATTGACTACCATACGCAAAGTCCTTCATAATTTCTCTTTAATTTACCACCAAGGTGTATATTGCAGTTTTGCGATTGGTTTGGTAATCCCTCTGTCTAGATTTCCAGAATAGTCACTTTTGTTCCTTTTCGACTCCTTAAAAGAAAAGGCCCATCTTAGCACTTGTCACTTCAGGCTCATTAAAAATCGAAGGCGAATAGAGTCACCTTTAGGTTTTTCTCAACTCTTAAAAATTGAAAAAGAAAGTTGTGTCAAAGCGTCATAAGATTTATTTAATTCAGAATAACACCACTGTTCCCTCTTTGATCTTAAGTTGAGATAATGGAGTCCACCAATCAAGGATTTGCCCTTAGGGGGAATCCTAGTCCTTTCTCTTCTTGGGGAGATATTGGTGCTCCATACATGGCTACATTGTCCCTTCTAGGAATCACAATTGGCTTGCTGGTATGGATATTCTCGACCTCTGTCGTTCAAAACACTGTAATTCCTAAGCAATTGAATTAGCAACCTGTTGATGCCTCGAAAATCGCTGCAACAACATTGGGGAAACCACTCGGTCCGGACCTTAGTACAGCTCCTTTTCTGTTTGGAATAGTGGCTCTGACTGGGGATAATGGGACCAGTTTCCCATAAATAAATAAATGGGATGGATGAATGATTTATAGACTACACTAGCGGTGAGCGAAAGGCTAAAACTATTAACAGAAATATAAATAAATGGAACTATCCCAGGAATCTATTGAGCTCTAAAGCGTAGCGTTTGATGTTCTGTGTCTAAAAGACAAGCATATAGATGAATGTATCTTTCCAACATAGATATTAATTCATTTAAGATTGCTATGCCTAAATAGTTAAGCAGAGCGATTGAAGCGAAATTACTACACTTTAAACATCTATATCATTGTCATACACATGATTAAAAGCAAAGGCACATCACCAAACATCCAATAGTGGAATGAATAAGATCTGCTGTTATAGCACATGCATATAATCAATGATAGAAAAAATAATTACATAACAACTCATATAAACGGAATGAATTCAAACATAGATAAAAATACCATATGAGCTGCGTGACACCCCCAGATATCAATCGCTATTTGCAGTTCTTCCTTTAACGCAAAAACATTCTCAATCAACGACAATAGTGCACAATTGCATAAAGAAGCTTCCTCATTAAATTAAGAACAACTGGTCAAGTTTCATAAAATAATATCGACTGAAGCACAGTAGTGCAAAATTCAATCTATTAAGTCTCTTACAAATTTTTACGACCCTTTCCAAAAACATGAAAGGGTCTATAAATACAATACTAATTTAAATATCTACTAAACAGAAATGCTACTAAATTGATATCAATAACTCTTGATCCTATTTTCGCTAGCGATCTGGCAAGCTAGAGGGTGATTCATCAAGTCGGCTGCTTTCTTTTGAATCTGGGCTGATTTATTGTGAGCATTGGCTCAACTTCCGGAGGTTTGTTGAGGCGCGAACTGAGCTGGGCAGCATAGGTGGCATCTTGAATATCGGGAATTATACACCCGATTGCATCTGTTAAACACTTAAGGGTGGCTCTTTGTGTATGTGCCTTAACTAGAAAGAGCCAATATGCATCCAAGCTTAAACTATTAATCCCGGTGATTAATCTTCCCTTTTCTTCTAACTTAGGATAACATGATTGCTCCAATGTATTTTTTGTTGTCATCTTTCCTGGTGTACATTGGGAAATCATATTTGCCAAGTAGAAAGTGTTGTTGACTAAATCAACTAGATTTCTAGAAGTAGATTTACATCTTGAAGCCGCTCTCTCTGCTTTCATCACCTGAGTGTGCCATTCTGTGAAAAGTATATCCTTATATGTTTCAAGTATCCTGGGAAAATTTGCTGCTTTTCCCTGATTAGAATCTTTCCAGTCAAGATATGCAGTAATGGCCTCTTCGGCTTGATCTAATTCATTCCTGGCCTTCTCTACCTGCTGATTTATAGATGTAGTTAACTCGCACAGTGGCTCAGCTTGAGCGATCTGTTGACACAAGAGTCTAACCTGAGATATTAACGCATTGTTTATCAATGATGCTTCTTTTTTGAACTCTGCCACTTGCAAAGCACCTTTCATCTTTTCTAGCTGCGATGACATTTGAGAGATTTGCTCATCTTTGGTTTTCACCATTTGTTCATTTGCTGCTCTCAACTGTACCAATGGCTCCGTCAATTCTTTCTGTTTCTGGATCGCACTTTGGTCGATCCTTTGCTTTTTCGCTTCCAATTGCTGGGTTAATTGATTGTTCATTTGCTGTTGTGCCAGCAACTGCTCCTCTGCTTGCGCTGCCTTCTGCTTTGTCTCAACCAATTCCGCCTGTAATGCAGAGATTTCTTGGTCTTTATTCTTCAATAGAAGGCTTACCTCTGATGCTTTGTTGATTGTTGCTGCCCAATAGGCTCCAGCATACTATGACAGCTTTGTTAGGTCATCGGAGGGGTCCAATTCCTCCTTCCATACTACATTACCTGTGATTGTTTGCTCCGGAAAGATAGAAGGTTGATCAATCCTTCGTCTTTTCCTTGATCGCTTTACAACTGCTCTATGCCTCGGGCTGTAGAAAAAATCCAATGGAGGAATATCTTCTACCTACAGAATGATTTGATCGGTGGGGTCTTTTGGAATTATCTCAACATCCTTAGAACTGGGTGGGCCGCTGGTTCCACTTAAAACCTGAGGTGAAGTAATGTCTTGCATGTTGTTAGTCTTAGAAGTGTCTGTATCTTTTGATCATTCTAATCCACTAATGATAGAATGAAACTGCTGCCATTCCTGGAGCAATTTAGGGTCTATGGTAGTGTCCACATTGACATCAGTGGTGGTCTGTTGCCCTTTCTCAGTTTGAGACTCCTTCTGTACTTGTTCCTGCTCTTTCCTCTTGTGCTCCTCTTGTTCCCTCTGTTGTCTATCCTCATGCTCTTTCTTTAGATGTTCCTCTTTTTCCTTCCTCTGTCTTTCTTCATTTTCTTTCTCCTGCCATTCTTCCTGCTCCTTCCTCTGCTTTTCCTCCTGCTCCTTATTATGATATTTTGTTATAGCAGGAGGTTCCTTTAACTGTTGCCAACCAGACTTGCTTGACGATGTCAATGGGGTCATTGCTAGTAAATCTAGAGGCAGAGTTTGCAACCTCTATTCTCTAAGTTTATTGAACTCTGTCAACCTCTCATCATTATATTTCATCCTAGCGAGTTCTTTAGCCTGACCTATGGTTTCGATTGAAGTGAACAGGTCATCAAATATATCTTCCTGATGCTCAAACCTTGTCAATTTGGCCTATTCTAATGCGGCATAGGAAACTTGCTTTGGATCAAATGCCCTGTTTGGGATTGAGGCCAGAGTTAAAGATTGAATCTTTGTGGCTTCCTTTTCTGCATGTTTGAGATCATGCAGTGTATAGACACCACACCTCAAGTGAAAAGAGGGCCAGCCTCTTTTCTTTTCTCTTTTGAGAGTCTGTGTAGTACTTTCAGCTATAATCTGATACGCGATTTCTCTTGCTAGCAGCTTATCTGGAATATATAAAGGGAGAACATGTGGTTCGGCTTGGCTGCCGAAAACTATGATATAGGTAAATTTCTCTTCTCCAAACCAACTTGCTACTGCTGGTAAATCGAAGGAAGCTTGATAGGAAATCTTCGGAATGGGTTTATCAAAAATGGAATAGTAAATGGGCACCATAAAGCCATTGCAGATTTGATACAGGTGGTGTTTGTAAGAAGACTTCCACAATTTTTGGTGATATATATGAATGGGTGAGGGGTCCTGTGCAGTCCACCTCTAACCGAGGACATGAAATTCGGAATTGAAACATAATGTGTCTAAGATATATGCGCTGTAGTAAAATGAGGGAATTTTCCTTTCAGTGACCACAGTTTTATTTCTAAAATCACGAACAGCTACTGCTAGTTTATCCGAGAGAATGGTAGCCCAATCCATAATTATACTGTTTACTGCTTCCCCCATAAGAGGAACCATTTCTATGGTAAAATTAGCAGAGTCATGCAATCCCCATAGTCTACACATCATTATCCCTGCATAACAATAAGGAGAAGCCAAAGAATCAATAGAGTACTTACCGGAAGGTTCGTGTTTGTGCTTGTTCGGATTTTGTCTCCAATCCTTGATGGGTTCGGATTCAATTTCATTTTCGCTTGCAAACATCTCCAGGAAGGCCTTGTTATATATTTTCTCTGGCTTAGGCAAATGATACATTTGCCTTAGGTCATCTGCCTTAAATGATCCGAAAATCTTCCCATCTATGGTGCTGAAAGTTCTGTCCAAGATTGGGATTTCTTCAATCGCCCATCGCACAACATCTGTGTATGGGAGAATTTGCTCCCTGGCTGCTATTCTGTGAAGGAAAGAGTCGGCTAAATCTTTGAGAGTACAATCAAACTTCCGTAGTAAATCCACACTAGCTTCTGTTACCATCTTCTGTGGTTGCTCGGCTTCAATTAGGTTGTAAGTGCCTTGCCAAGTAACTCTGGTGAGACCCGTGCATGTAGTATCAGATATTAGGCCCTTCTTCTTGTTTACAGCAGCTTGTCTTGCAACTGGTGCAGCGGAAGCACCCGCAGTCTTCTTCTATTTCTTTCCCATCTTGCTCAAACTTCTGTCTATGGATGAATTCTGCACAGAGAGGGAATTGCGCGTAATACAGAGAGATAACAATGAAAACTTGCAAGTGATGATAACATATGAATAGGTGCGTAATAAGGTATTTAGCCTTTAAAATGGGCACAGACACAATCCATAGAAATATTTTAAGACATCATCTCATTAATTGGCCGTTTAAAACCTGTCATCCTTTAAATGCCGATTATATTGTTATTCGGGTGAATAATTCCCTTAAGCATGCAATGGACGTTTTGGCAGCTAAGCGTAGGTGAATGTAAGCGATCAAGCTTTAAATATGAATGAATTGTGCTATCCCATCACTTAACGACATTTTATTGAAAACTGCGCTTTATCGCATCGCATCGGGTGTATGACCAGTGCGCCTTAATGATGTGTATTGGATACCGCCAATCGCCGAATGCAATATCGCATCGGTGAAAAGCTCTGATCGCATCAAGACTTAAGTGAAAATAAACCGCCGATAGCCGATCGCCGATTGCGCATCGCATCGGGGCTAATGGCATAGGGCGTCTTGAGATGTGCATGAAGTATTGCCGATTTCCAATTGCGATATCGCATCGGCGAAAAGCTTTGTGCCACTTATATATATTTCTTATGTCATTGTGATATGCGATCTTGTGATCGCTTTATCGCAATGACCAAGCTTCACTTTATTTCTTTAAATGGGTTTGTTCAAAAGGGTTTTATAACATGCATTCATTTGATTATCAGACTTTTTGAACAATAAAAGTATTCATACCAATTTCACTTTAAAGGGACCCATTTCATAGGTTGATATTTTATGAATAAAAATGATATGAAATGGGGAGTTGTTTGCAGAGAACAACAATTTGCGATTCACTGGAAGAACCAATTATCTCTGGAAAAATAAAAAATACTTAAGCTTTTTCAAAATAGAGTTTCAGCTAAAAGGGGAAAATTCTAATATAACTAGATATTTATGCATTCTGAATATCATGAAACTATTTTTGCTAACTTCCTCCCTTTGATAACTTAAAATAAGTACATTTTAAGTCTTAAATGGGCCTTTATTGGTTTATAATGATAAAAATAGAAAATCTTTCCAAATCAGCCTTTATAGTAAACTCGTCTGTCGTAGGTAGAGCCTCTGCTGCCAGCAAACGTTTATAGTTTTGACAAGGATACCTTTTAACCATGTAATTGTCCATTGTCCCATCCAATTAAGAGTGTGATTATTAGAATGAATTCAAAACATGTTTTCATATTTTGTTCATCTTTCTTTTTTCTGTCATTGACAGGATAAAAAGCCATTGCCCTGGTTTGGTGGCCAGCTGTTGACAATGCCATTCACTGGTAGTAATCTAACTGAACAAGCTAGCTCGTGATGAGACTCCTTGTTACACTGAAATTTGTCACCATGACCATCTGCAGTTAATATGGCTCCATCAATAGTCATATTGTCCTCCTTGTCAAGCCTCATACCTCTGCTCTTCATATCAAACTCCAAAAAGAGAGAAAGTCACTTAAAAACATGTTTATCTCTAGGTACGCAGGTTCTATCTACCTTGCCTGCATGTACGCACTCCAAACACACTGTACCTGCGTACTTGTACGCTCTGTAAGCTAAAGGTTGGGTGCGTACCCCTGTAAAGGTCAAAAGGCGCGAGTTTCATCTTTAAAAAGTTACTTGTGGTCACTTCTAGAGCCTTCTAGAAGAGTGTTTGACGTGTATTGAGCGCCTCCAGATGGTTCATGCACTCCTATGATAGAGGAAATTATCCCATCAAGAGAGGAGCTACCCCATCCAAAAGAGGGAGTATCCCATTGATGTTGGAACTGAATAACTTCCTCTAGAATACTATAAATACAGGCATTGGGTCAGAGGAGGGGAGGTTGAAAGCTGAACATTCCAAAGGGTAAATGCTGCTGGAATTAGGACTTCCATTGTTAACTTGTGAGGAGAGATTACCATCCTTTCTTGTTGCTATATTGGAAGTGGGTGAGCTTGTCAAAGTAGAGGAAATCTCTTGTTGGACCCTGGGAGGAGCTTGCACAACACCAAGGCTCAGGTTGTAATGGTTCCTTTTTTGTTCCTTTAATACAAATAAGTCCATTCTTCTCAATGATTTGTTGTTAATGAATTATTTCATGTACTCCTTGGTCTATGTGATGAATATGCTTTGTTTTATGAAATATTCAGGTGTTATGTAATCGTTTTTCTTGTTAGTGTATGCAGGTCTTAAAGTGAAGGAGGAGCTCATCTGGATCAGCAAGGCTGGACTGCTACAACAAGCATTGGACCTAAGGTAAGATCGAAAAACACTTGATCTCTCATAGAATAATGTATGTTTAGAGAAGGATTGCTCTTGTTTGGTTTGTTTGTCACTAGAGAGTCTTAGACTCCTAGGGAGGTTAGGTTTGTCCGTAAAAATAACTCTTTCCGCATGACAAATTGGCGACTCCACTGGGGAATCCATTAATGAGTTTGAGTTTTCCTTTGAACATTACTTTGATCTGAAAAGAGTCTTGTTTCTTTTGCTTTTTGGTGGTTTGACTGTGTTTTTGGGTGGCTTAGCTTAGGGTCGAATTAGAGCTTAGGTTTTCCTAGTTTTACAGTAGTACGCATCCTGTGAGTTAGACACAGTGCGTACTTGTACGCACTGTATCTGTGTACACAGAGCGTGCACGCACCTGGTTAAACAGGCTGCCTGCGTACCCTGTTAAAATTAAGAAAATTCCCTTTTTCAACACTTTTTCCCTTTAGATTTTGTTTTTCTTAGTCTTTACTGCCCAGATCCACTGGTTGACTGTCAAAAATTTTCACCTGCACTTCTTCCATTAGTGTCGAAAGTTTTAGTGAAATTCATTGAGATTTTAGCCTTAGGGTTTCGATTTTATATTGGTCCTGTAGTGACTTTGGGTTTAGAAGTTGTGAAGCCTTAGATATCTCTAGTTTTGTCAGTC
>APFE031106665.1:0-30106 GCA_000404065.3 Pinus taeda | reverse complement strand
GCCCTCCTTCTAGCGCCAAAAATGTTGATGCCTCGAAAATCGCTGCAACAACATTGGGGAAACCACCTGGTCCAGACCTTAGTACAACTCCTTTTCCGTTTGGAATAGTGGCTCCGACTGGGGATAATGGGACCAGTTTCCCAGAAATAGATAAATGGGATGGATGAATGACTTATAGACTACACTAGTGGTGAGCGAAAGGCTAAAACTATTAACAGAAATATAAATAAATTGAACTATCCCAGGAATCTATTGAGCTCTAAAGCGTAGCGTTTGATGTTCTGTGTCTAAAAGACAAGCATATAGATGACTGTATCTTTCCAACATAGATATTAATTCATTTAAGATTGTTGTGCCTAAATAGTTAAGCAGAGCGATTGAAGCGAAATTACTACACTTTAAACATCTATATCATTGTCATACACATGATTAAAAGCAAAGGCACATCACCAAACATCCAATAGTGGAATGAATAAGATCTGCTGTTATAGCGCATGCATATAATCAACGATAGAAAAAATAATTACATAACAATTCATATAAACGGAATGAATTCAGACATAGATAAAAATACCATATGAGCTGCGTGACACCCCCAGATATCAATCGCTATGTGCAGTTCTTCCTTTAACGCAAAACATTCTCAATCAACGACAATAGTGCACAATTGCATAAAGAAGCTTCCTCATTAAATTAAGAACAACTAGTCAAGTTTCATAAAAGAATATCGACTGAAGCACAGTAGTGCAAACTTCAGTCTATTAAGTCTCTTACAAAATTTTACGACCCTTTCCAAAAACATGAAAGGGTCTATAAATACAATACTAATTTAAATATCTACTAAACAGAAATGCTACTAAATTGATATCAATAACTCTTGATCCTATTTTGGCTAGCAATCTAGAAAGCTGGAGGGTGATTCATCAAGTCGGATGCTTTCCTTTGAATCTGAGCTGATTTATTATGAGCATTGGCTCAACTTCCAGAGGTTTGTTGAGGCGCGAACTGAGCTGGGCAGCATAGGTGGCATCTTGAATATCGGGAATTATACACCCGATTGCATCTGTTAAACACTTAAGGGTGGCTCTTTGTGTATGTGGCTTAATTAGGAAGAGCCAATATGCATCCAAGCTTAAACTATTAATCTCGGTGATTAATCTTCCCTTTTCTTCTAACTCAGGATAACATGATTTCTCCAATGTATTTGTTGTTGTCATCTTTCCTGGTGTACATTGGGAAATCATATTTGCCAAGTAGAGAGTGTTGTTGACTAAATCAACTAGATTGCTAGAAGTTGATTTACATCTTGAAGCCGCTCTCTCTGCTTTCATCACCTGAGTGTGCCATTCTGTGAAAAGTATATCCTTATATGTTTCAAGTATCCTGGGGAAATTTGTTGCTTTTCCCTGATCAAAATCTTGCCAGTCAAGATATGCAGTAATGGCCTCTTCGACTTGATCTAATTCATTCTTGGCCTTCTCTACCTGCTGATTTATAGATGTAGTTAACTCGCACAGTGGCTCAGCTTGAGCGATCTATTGACACAAGAGTCTAACCTGAGATATTAACGCATTGTTTATCAATGATGCTTCATTTTTTAACTCTGCCACTTGCGAAGAACCTTTCATCTTTTCTAGCTGCGATGACATTTGAGTGATTTGCTCATCTTTGGTTTTCACCATTTGTTCATTCGCTGCTCTCAACTGTACCAATGCCTCCGTCAATTCTTTCTGTTTCTGGATCGCACTTTGGTCGATCCTTTGCTTTTCCACTTGCAATTGCTGGGTTAATTGATTGTTCATTTGCTGTTGTGCCAGCAACTGCTCCTCTGCTTGCACTGCCTTCTGCTTTGTCTCAGCCAATTCCGCCTGTAATGCAGAGATTTCTTGGTCTTTATTCTTCAATAGAAGGCTTACCTCCGATGCTTTGTCGATTGTTGCTGCCGAATAGGCTCCAGCATACTGTGACAGCTTTGTTAGGTCATCGGAGCAGTCCAATTCCTCCTTCCATACTACATTACCCGTGACTGTTTGCTCCGGAAAGATAGAAGGTTGATCAATCCTTCATCTTTTCCTTGATCGCTTTACAACTACTCTATGCCTCAGGCTGTAGAAAACATCCAATGGAGGAATATCTTCTACCTGCAGAATGATTTGATCGGTGGGGTCTTTTGGAATTATCTCAACATCCTTAGAACTGGGTGGGCCGCTGGTTCCACTTAGAACCTGAGGTGAAGTAATGTCTTGCGTGCCGTTAGTCTTAGAAGTGTCTATATCTTTTGAGCATTCTAATCCACTGATGATAGAATGAAACTGCTGCCATTCCTGGAGCAATTTAGGGTCTATGGTAGTGTCCACATTGACATCAGTGGTGGTCTGTTTCCCTTTCTCAGTTTGAGACTCCTTCTGTACTTGTTCCTGCTCTTTCCTCTTGTGCTCCTCTTGTTCCCTCTGTTGTCTATCCTCATGCTCTTTCTTTAGCTGTTCCTCTTTTTCCTTCCTCTGTCTTTCTTCATTTTCTTTCTCCTGCCGTTCTTCCTGCTCCTTCCTCTGCTTTTCCTCCTGCTCCTTATTATGAGCTTTTGTTATAACAGGAGGTTCCTTTAACTGTTGTCAACCAGACTCGCTTGACGATGTCACTGGGGTCGTTGCTAGTAAATCTAGAGGCAGAGTTTGCAACCTCTGTTCTCTAAGTTTATTGAATTTTGTCAACCCCTCATCATTATATTTCATCCTAGCGAGTTCTTTAGCCTGACCTATGGTTTCGATTGAAGTGAACAGGTCATCAAATATATCTTCTTGATGCTCAAACCTTGTCAATTTGGCCTGTTCTAATGCGGCATAGGCAACTTGCTTTGGATCAAATGCCCTGTTTGGGATTATGGCCAGAGTTAAAGATTGAATCTTTGTGGCTTCCTTTTCTGCATGTTTGAGATCATGCAGCGTATAGACACCACACCTCAAGGGAAAGGAGGGCCAGCCTCTTTTCTTTTCTCTTTTGAGAGTCTGTGTAGTACTTTCAGCCATAATTTGATACTCGATTTCTCTTGCTAGCAGCTTATCTGGAATATATAAAGGGAGAAGATGTGGGTCGGCTTGGCTGCCGAAAACTCTGATATAGGTAAATTTCTCTTCTCCAAACCAACTTGCTACTGATGGTAAATCAAAGGAAGCTTGATAGGAAATCTTGGGAATGGGTTTATCAAAAATGGAATAGTAAATGGGCGCCATAAAGCCATTGTAGATTTGATACAGGTGGTGTTTGTAAGAAGACTTCCACAATTTTTGGTGATATATATGAATGGGTGAGGGGTCCTGTGCATTCCACCTCCAACCGAGGACAGGAAATTTAGAATTGAAACATAATGTGTCTAATATATATGTTCTATAGTAAAATGGGGGAATTTTCCTTTCAGTGACCACAGTCTTATTTCTAAAATCACGAACAACTACTGCTAGTTTATCCGAGAGAATGGTAGCCCAATCCATAATTATATTGTTTACTGCTGCCTCCATAAGAGGAACCATTTCTATGGTAAAATTAGCAGAGTCATGCAATCCCCATAGCCTACACATCATTATCCCCACATAACAATAAGGATAAGCCAAAGAATCAACCGAGTACTTACCGGAAGATTCGTGTTTGTGCTTGTTCGGATTTTGTCTCCAATCCTTGATGGGTTCGGATTCAATTTCATTTTCTCTTGCAAACTTCTCCAGGAAGGCCTTGTTATATATTTTCTCTGGCTCAGGAAAATGATACATTTGCCTTAGGTCATCTGCCTTGAATGATCTGAAAATCCTCCCATCTCTAGTGCTAAAAGTTATGTCCAAGATTGGGATTTCTTCAATCGCCCATCGCACAACGTCTGTGTATGGGAGAATTTTCTCCCTGGCTGCTATTCTGTGAAGGAAAGAGTCGGCTAAATATTTGAGAGTACAATCAGATTTCCGTAGTAAATCCACACTAGCTTCTGTTACCGTCTTCTGTGGTTGCTCGGCTTCAATTAGGTTGTAAGTGCCTTGCCAAGTAACTCTGGTGAGACCCGTGCATGTAGTATCAGATATTAGGCCCTTCTTCTTGTTTACAGCAGCTTGTCCTGCAACTGGTGCAGCGGAAGCACCCGCAGTCTTCTTGGATTTCTTTCCCATCTTGCTCAAACTTCTGTCTATGGATGAATTCTGCATAGAGAGGCAATTGCGCGTAATACAGAGAGATAACAATGAAAACTTTCAACTGATGATAACATATGAATAGGTGCGTAATAAGGTATTTAGCCTTTAAAATGGGCGCAGACACAATCCATAGAAAGATTTTAGGACACCATTTCATTAATTGGCCGTTTAAAACCTGTCATCCTTTAAATGCCCATTATATCGTTATTCGGGTGAATAATTCCCTTAAGCATGCAATGGATGTTTTGGCGGCTGAGCATAGGTGAATGTAAGTGATCAAGCTTTAAATATGAATGAATTGTGCTATACCCTCACTTAACGGCTTTTTATTGAAAACTGCGCTTTATCGCATCACATCGGGTGTATGACCAGTGCGCCTTAATGATGTGTATTGGATACCACCGATCGCGGAATGTGATATCGCATCGGTGAAAAGCTCTGATCGCATCAAGAATTTAGTGAAAATAAACCGTTGATCGCCGATCGCTGATTGCACATCGCATCGGGGCTAATGGCATAGGGCGTTTTGAGATGTGCATGGAGTATTGCCGATTGCCGATTGCGATATCGCATCGGCGGAAATCTTTGTGCCACTTATATATATTTCTTATGTCATTGCGATATGCGATCTAGCGATCGCTTTATCGCAATGACCAAGCTTCACTTTATTTCTTTAAATGGGTTTGTTCAAAAGGGTTTTATAACATGCATTCATTGGATTATCAGACTTTTTGAACAATAAAAGTATTGATACCAATTTCACTTTAAAGGGACCCATTTCATAGGTTGATGTTTTATGAATAAAAATGATATGAAATGGGGGGTTGTTTGCAGACCACAACACAACCAGATGATGCTAGAGTTTCTCCCTCACCTTCTACTTCATTTGTTTCTCCCTCTCCTTCTCCCTCTTCGCTTGGTGAAGCTAGTGATACTAAAAACCAAGTAATTGAGAAGAAGAAGAAAGGAAAGGAGGAGAAGAAGAAGAAGCCGATCCAGCCAGGGGCAACCATGCATCGTTCGGTAAAAATCTGCACACTGCACATTCTAAACCCAATACTCCATGCATAATTTGCAAAGGAGACCACTACCATTGAGATTGTCCTTGCATCCCGTGGATCTTGAGAGACTGGTCTCCCCGCTTACACCATTCGGTGTCATCAACCTCTGTTGAACATGTTCAGAATACACCATCAACTAGTGAAAATGAACTTAATGGGCAAAAAGGAAAATCTAAATTTCCTTGTAGATTGTGTGAAGGCAACCATGCCCTCCACCATTTCCCTTTTCTGGATGAAGCTAAAAGAGTCTTGGATAACCGTCCTGCTTCACCGCAACGACTTCCACTTGGATACAAGAAACTCTTCCTATGTCCATCGCTAGTAGAAAATCTGACTGACATACCTCTCTTGTCGATTGAAACGCCTATCATTGAAGATAAACCTTCTGAGTCCACACCGGACCAAAGTCAATAGGTCGGGACAGCTGCCAACCCAATCTTGCCTTCAAAAGGTCCACCTTTAGATGATATAGTCTCCAAAGAGAATGAGAATGACACCATTCAAATTTATTTTGTTAACACAGAGTCTGATGAAAATGGGGGCAATCTACCCATTCCTTTACCACAAGAAGGAAGTTCCCCATTCCAAGAGACTCATCCGGCCGTTGATTCGGTCCCTCCTCCAAGCAATCTAGTCATTTCCTTTGATTGGAATCTACTAGCGGGACCCCGCCTTCCACCTAATGTGCCATTCAGAATCATAGTGAAAGTTTAAAGAATGATCATGGTTGGCACTATCATAGATGAAGGGGCTTCTGTGAGTATCCTTTCCTCAACTACTTGGAAAGCACTTGGTTTTCCATTGCTTCTGCCTAAAAATTGAAATTTGTCAGGCTTCAATAAAGGAACTAGTTGACTGTTAGGGATCTTCCAAATGTTCCTATAACTTTGAGAAGGAAAAATGTTCACTTGAACTTGATGGTAGTCCAAGGGCCATTAGATTACAATCTGCTCCTTAGGCGTGACTACATTTACAACATGGGAGCTATTGTTTCCTCACTCTTTTGGGTGATGTGTTTCCCGTATGAAGGCAGAATGTTGCAACTTGTTGACCAACTTTCATTCCTCGGTTCAAACATGGCTACAAGTCAAATGCCATCCCTAAATGGTCTCTTTACACAAGGAATGTCTCTTCAACTTCCAGCTCATCCCCCTAATTACCGCGAGTGACTCGGTGAATGTAACGGAACCCAGGGGACATGCACCCTGGTCTACTTCAGCAGGCAAACCCAGATGAAAAGATAGATTTCCTCCTAGGATATATGATTGCACTGAATCACCATTTCTCTGTAAGATATGGGATCAGTCCGAAACAGGATCTCCTCATCGTAGGTTATATTATTGGTCTAAAATGCCATTTCTGTGTAGGATATGGGATCACTCTGAAGTAGGATCTCCTCGAAGGTTATGTGATTGGAAGTGCCGACCCATACCATTCACCTTTGTCTATTTCGATGGACAAATCCAAGGAAGTGTTTTATTTGCTCCGCGGATGAAACAATATTGCTTAAATGCAGGAAATTCTATATGGTGACTTAGAAACTCTACTTTTCTTTATACCTTGGTGCATGCAAACCTTTTCATGCAAGTGAAAAACAATCTTTTATTTTCTTAGTATGTAGGATCTGAACCCTTTAACCTCATAGCTCGGTCATTTCTAGCTTGCATAAAAAGGCAATGAGCACATGTTATGGTGGTGTTCAAGCTCATTAAAAATAAATCTACCAAGAGACATTATCAAAAAGACTAGAATGAGCAATGTTTCCGCAAAGTTCAAGCTCATTAAAAAATAAACCTAGCAACAAGCAGTGTTACCGCAGGGTTCAAGCTCGTTAAAAAATAAAGCCACCACTAAGCATAGTTTCCAAAGATTCAAGCTCATTAAAAAATGAATCCACCCTCAGTAAAAAACCTTTGTGATCGCATTACTATCAGCGTTTTGAGCCTTGTTCGTGTTCTTACCATCACCTCCGCTCTTTTAGTCGATCATATGCCTCCACTTGATTTTTTACCCTTTTTAGGAACAACTGCGACGAGTGATTCTATTAGCCACCCTCATTACACTACCGTGTTTGAGAAGTTCCAAACTTACCTGGAACCAGTTGCTACCCGGATGCATCACTCGTTCCTCAAAAACGAGTCTCTTTTCAGCTCTTTTTAGACTCATACAATATGACAAGATTTTCGAGCCACTGGCCTTCCCAGCTCATTAAAGTAAAGGGAAACGCCATCCCTCCTCTATATTTTAATATTTTTGGACCTGAGGGATCATTACACAAAAAGATCGAGTGCTTGTCTTGTTCAGCTCGCTAAAACTATCGAAAAGTCATCCCTTTTGTATTATTTTATACTTTTCAGACTTAAGGGATTATACCACAAAAAAGGACTACTGGAGTTTTCTTTCCATCTCTTTTCAAACTCTCCAAATACGAAAAGGACCGAGTTGTCTTTGTCGTTAAACTTGTTAAAACAATAGTTACAAACTTGTTTATCCGGACAAGAGTGAGTTTCATTGTCGCTAGACTCGTTAAAATAGAGCAAAAGGTTTGCTTGAAGGGAAAATTATAGAACAAGCATATGTTATCCTCCTCAAGCTTGACAAAAATAAAGAGGTACTGGTCAACAATGATTGGGGAAAAGGGAAGAAAACTTGAAGAACTTCATTGGTAGCAAGTCACTCTTGAACATTATCTTTCACTCCATCGCCATGATTGAGTTGGGTTGGGTTTTTCCATTCACCATCACCATTGGTCCTCCGTACCATCCATGGGGTTAACACTACCGATCCATCACAGTGCTGCCGATATGTTCAAGAGAGGTCACTCAGAGAATTCACCAACCCAGCTAACACCTCATCCACTGCAATACCTTCACGCTCCATTTTTTCATGACCGCCACCTTAAACCTTGTATCATCAGATCGTTTTCACCTCCAGAAAATCATTTTCTTCATTTCATGTCGTAGATGTGGGATTCATTAAGGCCCTCCTATGACGGGTCACTTCTTTTCGACATCTTCTCATTATCCAAGAAGTTGGCTTAGGAACAACCCTTTCATTAATTTGAAGCTTGCATGCCTCAATGGAAAGTTTCTCACTTCTGGCGATAGGTTTACATCAATGGCCTTCGACCGAAAGATTTTGCTTGGTGTTTGACATCAAGTCCTATATTCACACCACGTGAATTGTATTGTAGTACCTTGAGGGTCATCATCATTATTGATGATTCCTCTCGCACCTGTTAATAGCTTACATCATTGGCTGGTAATCAGGCGATGTCTTTCTATGTTCGACTTTAGGACATCTTTTCACATGGATCGACTTGTACACCGGGTGAAGAATGAACAAGTTTGAAGACCCCAGATCTAGTTTCATCCATCCGGGCTGCGATATATTCAGGAAAATAAAGACATTAAATGTACTCCATAGCTGCACAAATGATCATCCAAGCAAAGGGATGATGGCTCTACCAAAATCATCAGTCTGTCACACAGATGGTTTTCTGTCCTATGTACATGAAAATGAATATATAAAGACAAGCATGGGAATGCCTGCCTGAGCTAGATCATGAAAATAATGTATTGTATTTTATTTTATATAGTTCACCTTCCAATTCAAAAAACCTTGGAACCTCATGATAAAGCATTTCAGCCGACATCAAAAGATTTACGACCTCATGCTTTAGGGGACAACTGTTATAGACATATTTGGGAACTGCAACCCCAATCACATATGTGGATAAACCAAGGGCTCTTAAACCCCTAAAAGTGTTTTTTCAAACCCTAAAGGATCAAGGTCAACTGATTACATCATTTCCCAGAAGTTCTCCCTAAAAAACTACTCAGAACTGGTCAAAACTGGACCATACAGGCTGCTCCATGTTGAGGGTGCGATGCATCTCACCTGTTACACACAAGAGGTGCGATGCATACTAGAAAACCCTTCTGTAGGGTGTGATGAGTGAGAGAAGACAAATGGCAGAGGCACTTTGCTAGGTGGAAACTCAGAGAATATTCTAGAAACTACTCATATGACACTTGCCTCTTTGAACTCGCCCAGGGATGAGTAAGAGATCTTGAAATCTCCAAGTGGAACCAAGAACTATTAGTGAAATGACACTAATAAAAAACCCGAAAGCTGACTCACCTCACTGCAAATATCTCTAAATGGATCCCTCATCCCAGAGATCCAGAGGCTGGAATTTTGTAATTTCTAAGGAAGTGTTGTTGGTTTCTCTTTGAGACATTGTATTGTTGGGTGATATTGCTTTTCATGAGGTGAAGAGGGCTTTCATGCTAGGAGGATGATGTTGGATCAGACAGCTGGGTTGTAATCCTCTCTTCTACTTCTACTGTCAATAAAGTTATTTGAGTTTTTCCCCATATACTTGTGTACTTGTAAATCTTCTATTTGTGAATGCAATTGTATGGTTAATGTACATTTGATTCTACATTGTTTATGGCATTATAGATCTCTATGCTTTGATGGTATTTTGCTGCTTGCCTCTACAGGTGTTCTTTAAGTGGGACAAGTGAGAAAGGAGTGGCGAAAGCTCTATCAAAGGAGAGAGGAAACCAAGGAGCCAAGCGAAAGACTGAAGTTGGTGCTCTATGCTTCTCTCTTATCTATCATCCATAAAGGAAAACACAAGTTGCTTTGAATTGTTTGTTTCTAAGATAGCCACCCATCTTAGTGGGACTAGCAGATCAAATAGCGACACTAGTTTTCCCAAAAACATGTTGTCTATTTAAAATTGGTAAGGAGTTCTATTCCTGTTTTGCACCTTATGGGTAACTGAAAGTGGGTTAAAAAGGTAGTGGCAAGGGCATGAAGTTATCAAATGAAGCTCTAGGCAATTTGATGTGCCATTTCCCTGCCTAGCCAGTTAGCATTCGCTGAAAAAGGCGAAGCCTAATCGAATCATCATTAAGGGTGTTGGATGAACAGCACAAATGAAAGGTCATTACGTGATTCGATGGATCTTCACTTGGATTTCCATTGAATTTAGGAATATATGAGGGAAGTTTATAAGGAATTGCTGGCCACCAAGGGGCGTAAGCAATTGGATCATTCATTAACTGATTAAATCTGGTAATTCCAGAGTTGCTACAAGGGCAACTGTTGATTCAGGTTTGGCGAAGGATACCCAGGATAAGATGGGATCGCCTGAGCAGTAGGTCTTTGCATACCAGCATAATGTATCTAATGTTGGTAACTTTGATAAGGTTGATGGAAATAACCAGTATAGAATGGTTGTTGATAACCGTTTTGAAAATGCGGTTGTCCATTACCTAAAGCGCCTTGTTTCTCAGGTCCTTGGTAAACTTGTTGGAATTTGGGTTGTTGATATTGCACCACCCATGGTTGTTGAACCATTTGTTGTTGCCCAATACTGGATGATTGACCAAGATTTGGAGTGATAACACTTGTCTGAGCCTGAGTCATTCTGGTTAAGGAAGCACTAATCTGAGATTGTGACGAAGCTGTAGAGACAAGAGGCTATTGTACTACAACCTGAGTAATTTGGGGTTCACATACAATACGCTGTGCTTGTACTTGTGACACAGTCACAATATTAGGTGTAGTGGTAATATTTGAGACAGGTTGGGTTGGTTGCATTGAATATATAAGCCTTGGTTGTTGAGGTAGTATTGGTATCCAACCACCGGATGTAATTCCAGTTTGACCTATATTTTGTTGTGAGCTCTCATACGGTTGTTCTCCAAGAGGGAACAATGAAAAAGCATCCTGCCCCCTGTATCGTGGTAATCTAGTGTTCAAAAGATAAATGGGTCTTTGAGGACTGGGCTGCCCAACTTGAAATTGGTATGCAGGATCAATTTGCTGAGCTTCAACATAATAAATTCTAGATAGGGTCCCGGAAGAACCAACGGGAAGAGACCATCTAGTGATTGATAACTAATTGGGACAAATGGTATACCAGCAAACATCGTAGGAGTGGTAGCAGGAAGTTTTGTTGCAGCTGTATCGGATGACACAGTCCTAGATGTTGGCGGTTGTTCAGACATATTTACTCTATCCAAAATATTTCCTAGTAATTCAACAGGAACTTGCGATGAAGGATGATTGAAAGAACTAGCTTCAGGAATAGAAGGATATAAGTGTATCCCAGTTCCAAAATGCAATGGAGTAATGGATGGAAGATCCTCTACAACTTCTTCTATAGCAATCAGTCCAGGTGGAAGTGGTAGACCGTGAGGTCTAGAAAATATTTCTGGGGCCGAAGAAGGAATAGTTTTTGCATTAACAGATACTGGAGGGGTAACACCTTCTGAATTCTGGAACTCAACTCCTAGATGTTCAGGTGAGTGAACTTCAGTTTATGGATCAGCTCTCGATGGATCTGTTTCAGGTATCGAGGCATCTACTGTTACACTAGGATCAATTCTAATGTCCTCTTGTAACTATGGAACTTTTTCTGTAAAGGCAGATGTACCAAAAATGATCGGAGTAACTGTAGTATCTAATGATGTTGAAACACAAGTTTCAAATAAACCAAGAGAGGTGGACTCAGTTAAATGAGACCATTTTGCCCAGAATGGTTTTGTTTCTGAACTCAAAGATGGTTGACTCGCTAGCCTCCACAAATGACACGGTTTTGATTTACTTTCTTCCATGATTGCAGATTACTTGATCAACTCAAAATTAAAAATGGGAAAATGTTATTTCGAATTAAATGAATTTTATGATGCTGTGACACAACTTTGCTTTTTCAATTTTTAAGAGTCGAGAAAAAGCTAAAGATGACTCTAGTTGCCTTCGATTTTTAATGAGCCTGAACTGACAAGTGCTCAGATGGACCTTTTCTTTTAAGGAGTCAAAAAGGAACGAAAGTGACTACTCTAGAAATCTAGATAGAGTGATTACCAAACCAATCGCAAAACTGCAATATACACCTTGGTGGTAAATTAAAGAGAAATTACCAAGGATTTTATGTACAGCAATCAATCTTCCCGAATGCTATGTTTAGTGCATTGCGATTGATAGGGCGGCAGACATGGCTTCTTAAGGATAAATGATATCAGCCTATTGTGGTCTCCCAATATATACTCGACAGTACGGGGAGCACAAGTCTGTACTGGAACTTGTTGTATCAAAGAGGAGGAATCACCCAACCTTTGATGAAAATGATAGTTACTAGGTTTCACGATTCCAGCATA
Source organism: Pinus taeda (assembly GCA_000404065.3). NCBI lineage: Eukaryota > Viridiplantae > Streptophyta > Pinopsida > Pinales > Pinaceae > Pinus > Pinus taeda. The sequence continues at coordinate 17,692 of APFE031106665.1, read as the reverse complement.
CATCTCTAGCCTAGACTTCTAGATGTTGTGCGTTGGTTTCCAAAGCGTTTTTATGTTCATTGAGGTTTATTTTAGAGTTGAACTTTTTTATAAGTTTGTTTTTCAAGGTTCATCGCGTGATGTAGATGTAAAATCCCTAAATATGAAATCTAAAATGATAAATAGTCATTTGTTTTCTTTTAGCAATGAAAATCCTATCTACTAAGGAAAGAAAAGTACGATTCTTTCAATAGAGAGCAAAGAGCACACACTAAATGCACTTTTCCTAAATCATTTTTTTCATGCAGTCTAAATGCAAATGCACATGCATGTATTTGTTTTTCTATTTCCTTAATGCGAGAATGGTAAAAAAGAAAACCAAGTACAGATCTGAACTATTTACTTCAAAGCAACACTTCAATGATTTATTTTAAAAAAGAAAGGAAGACTAAGATGACACTTTCAATTTCGAATGGAAAACTTCTTTTGACACTTCAAATATTGATAATTCATATCAAATACAATGGAAAAAGTGCAATCGATTATCTAGAAGAGGAAGACTTTACAACACTCTTATTTTTGACACAAAACAATAGTTGCGACACTTCCTTTCATCAAAAATGACAGTTCGATTAAGCTACTTTTGACAAAGGAGGACTGTAAATGATGAAAAATACATAAAAAACATTCACAAATCCTGATCAATGGAGGCTAAATAATGTGAAGGAAGGAGGCTTCAACAATGATATACTGATCATAAGCAGCAAAACTACTGAATAGAGCTGAAAACAAGGAAGAGAAAACCAAATTCCAAAGAAGGAAATAATATCATTCAGTCATTGCACCTGTCCTTAAGGGAAACAGGGATGCATCTCACCTGCAACACACAAGAAGTGCGATGTATCCAGGCTGCCAGTTAGACACAGTTCAATGGACCAAGGAATGAAACTGAGCTTGGTTTTTGCTCAAAATTTTCAACTAAGTTCAGTGATTTAGGCTGAGCTATGATAGACAGTAACAACAAAGTATAGGGGTATGATCTTATGAGGTTATTGAGCTACCACAAGGTCACTTAGGATGTTTGCAAGTCAGATTTTTAGTTCATAAACCTACCCAGAGATTAACTGAAGCAGCGTTGATCTACTTTGCACTTGCATAGCAAGAGCAGTTCGAAGACTAGCCAACTTAACTTCAGGTTCCATTTGTAGTTTATAAAGCAAACAACAATAATAAAAAACAAACTATTCGATCTGCAACAGAGTCACCATTTTGTTTCCAGGAAAACTAATGTCTTTTTGATCCATTAGTCCCACTAATATGGGTATCTATCTTAGAAACAAACAATTCAAAGCGCTTCAAGATTTCCTTTATGTATGATAGATAAGAGAGAAGTAAAGGGGACCAACCTATATCTTCTGCTTGGCTCCTTGCTTGTTTCCTCTATCCCTTGATAGAACTTGCCACTCTTCTCCTACTTGTCCTGCTTTAGAGAATACCTGTAGAGGCAAAGAAACAAAACACTATCAAAGCATCTCAATCTATGATATCATAAACAATGCAAAATCAAAAATACATTAGCCATACACTTGCATTCACAAATAACAAGATTCACAAATACACGATTATATGGAGGAAAACTCAAAAAAATTTATTGATAGTAGAAGTAGAAGAGAGGATTACAACCCAGCTGTCTGATCCAGCATCATCCTCCCAGCATGAAAGCCCTCTTCACCTCATGAAAAGCAAGATCACCCAACAATACAATGTTTTTCTCAGAGTGAAACCAACAACATTTTCTTACAAATTACAAAATTCCAACCTCTAGATCTCTCAGATGAGGAATCCATTTATAGATATTTGCAGAGGAGTGAGGTAGCTTCTAGGTTTTTGACTAGTGACATTTCACTGATAGTTCTTGGTTCCACTTGGAGATTTCATGATCTCTTACTCATCCCTCGGTGAATTCAGAGAGGCAAGTGTCATATGAGAAGTTTCTAGAAGATTCTTTGGGATTCCACTTAGCAAACTGCCTCTGCCATTTGTCTACTCTCACCCATCACACCCCACAGAAGGCTCTTTCAGTATGCATCACACCTAGCCAGTGTAGCAACAAGTATGCATCACACCCTAAGCATGGAGTAGTCTGTATGGTCCAATTTTGGCTAGTTCTGAGTGGTTTCTCAGGTGGAACTTCTGGGAAATGATGTAATCAGTTGACCATGATCCTTTAGGGTGTGAAACAACACTTCTAGGGGTTTAAGAGCCCTTGGTTTATTGATATACGTGATTGGGGTTGCAGTTCCCAAATATGTCTATAACAATAAGTGAGGTCCATCTGCATTGTGCCTTTGATTTTTGCTGCCCATAATCTTGATAGCAACATCCCAAACTTTGGCGGAATATCAGCCACAACAATGTCCATAACAATTGTATTTGCTAGGATTTGTTTTAGACCAAAAACAACATCTTTGATTAAACCAATACATTGGACTCTTTTTGAATTGAAAGAGAATAAATCCTTATATGGTCTTGTTACCTGTAATCCTAACCACTCCATAATTATTTTGGGAATGAGTTTATGAGAAGCCCCTGAATCTAACATAGCATTATGTAAGGTCATATCATGAATACTAATGCTTACATAGAAAGGAAGAAACTCTTCATTTTGATCATCTTCTAACCTTGGACCCAAATATATAGTAGGATTATCTTCTTGTACATTTAAGATATCGGCAGCTACTGGTTTTGAATTTAACATCTCTACAATCTTGCTTCTGTATTTATTCACTCTGAGAATCTCACTAAAAGGGACTGATATTTTGATTTTTGCAATTTCATTCTGAAGGTTGAAAGTAGAAACAACTTTTTCACCTTCTTTGATAGGATGAGGAATTTGAGTGTCATTTTTACCAAGTGGAGAGTCCTCCTTACCTTCAACAACCTTTGGGCTATCCTTTTTGGTTTCAACAACCTTTGAAACATCTTTCTTGGGCTGTGTTTTATTTTCAATAATTGGCACATTTCTATTTCTAAGATTGTATTGTTTTTATATTTCAAAGATAGCGTGTTGATACCCTTTTAAATAATCTGAAGGATCTTCCCCTTGATTGGCCAAGCTGAACTCATCGTGTTCTTCTTTAGTCAAGAAAATTCCTGAAATCTCTTCATCAAGACAATGGATAGATTCTTCAGGAATCTCAGGATCATCTTCTTCATCAACCAAATTCTACTGAAAAGGAGGTCTCACTAGAGGATCAGACTGTTGATTCCTATTTTTTCTGGGTCTTTGTTGGTTTTGAGGTCTCATGAATTGAGGGTTTCTAAACTGAGGTTCCTATTGCACAAGGGGATCAGAGGCATTTCTAAGAGCTAACCTATCCATTAACTTCTCCATTGTTTTCATCATTGAGTCTAATTTATATTCAGTGGTTGAAGAGGAAGGTTTCTCTTCTTCTTTCAATTTAGCTTTTCCCATTTTTGATTTTCTGGCAGCTACCATGTTTACCTCTACCTTTACTGCATCATTCTACATATAAGAAAGCATGACAAACTCTCTTTCTCTTAGCAAAAGAGAAAAGTTAGAATCAAATGCTTCAGCATATCTCATTTGTGCTAAGGCTTCTGGAGGTTTCAATTGAGCTAGAATTGAGTTAAACACTTTATTGAACCATTTTGAGAAATTTTGAACATTTTCATCAGGTGTTCTTCTAAGATTGTTGTACTCAGTATGTGCTTGAACCATATTAGTTCTGTTTCCCCATTTCCTTAGAAAATTGTCTTCAAATTCAACCCAATTTTGAATGCTTCTCGGGTTAAGAGCCGTAAACCATTTTCTAACCTCCCCAATAAAGGTATGTGCAAATAGTCTTAGTTTCACATCCTCATCATCAACTTCCTCTCTGTCAGCAAAATCATTAAATTTGTCTACATGTTCTTCTGTTGTAATTTCTTCATCACCACCCCATGTTGGGATTATTGCATCATAGTTACTAGGAAGATCATGCAAAACAACAAGGAGTGCAAGTGGGGCATACCTAGCGGGTACAATGATGATTAAAGGAGGAACAATATTCACAAGAATTAAAGGGAGAGAGGATGAAGAATTGATTTGAGGAGGGCTACTTGGTTTCTGTAAACCACTAGAAAAAGCAGAAATAGAAGATCAAGAACTAGTATGAGGAGGACTACTTGGTCTCTGTAAACCACTAGCAAATGAACTCCAGTTTGAAAGAGGTAAACCAGCTTTAGATTTCAGCAAGACTTCAAAAGGATCAAGTTCTTTCAGTTTATCTAAGGCTTCCCTTTCTAACAGTAGCTGAGAGGTAACCACTTCCCAAAATTCTTCCTTGTCTTCTTGTGACACTAGGGTTGAGGTATCAATTCCTCTCTTTTGCAACTCTAAGATAATACCAATAAGTTCCTCTTCATTTTCTGATCTAAACAATACTTCATGAATTTTATCATCAACTTTTTTGTCTTCAAGGCTTCTTGAGAATTCAGAAAGAAAATATTTTGAATGATATGGAGTCCTTGATATCTCTAAAAAAATTTGACTAACTCGTGACAGTGTTAGGGTTGTCTCCAATGGTAGGTGGATTGGGACCAATATTGCTCTATACGTATCTCCTTCTCGAAGCCACCTTTAAAACTTTGAAAATATATGGAGTCACCAAGGTAGATTGCAGCCTCGAAAAGTTATCTGAGATCCTGCTACCTTTAGAAGTTCAGCTTCTTGGTTTTCGGGAAAGAGTAAATCTTTGGACTCCCGACAGATGCACCAAAATGTTTTCACAAAATTAGCCCCTAATAGGCTTCTAATCAAGAAGACATTGAGTAACTATTTCAAACCAACCTTTTGGCTGAGGCTTAGCCTCCTTAACCTAAGAGGGCTCTCTCACTAGGTCAAAGATTTCAATTTAATGATTAGATGGCTAACTCTATGGAAAAATCAAATGAAAACATATAAATGGTTGAAATACCAATCAACAAGCATCTATTGGGCTGTGGATTTTGAGTATGTTTCAGTACAACAACAAGATCAGCTTAACATGGAAGTCAGGGCATAAAGAGTTAATATATCAATAAAATAGAGACATAATGCAAGGAACACAGTTTATAAACACATGAAGGAAGTTAGAGCATTATCGATGAATTCTAAGTAACATGTGTTCATACCACTGCAAGTAAATAGATGAAGAAAGCCATGAGAAAATCAAACATTAAAACTCTCTCTGAATCTTGAGTAGTGTAGCCAAAATCTCTATATTAACATAAAAACACACAGTCTCTTACAATAACACAATATGCTTGCTTCTTTTGAAAATTGCCAACCCTGAGGCCTTCCACCTCTTGTCCTTTATAAAGTTATCATTACAATCTTGGATTCCCTGATCCAACATGAGAGAAATTTGAATTTCCTAGCTTGACACCTATTCATACCTAAAACAGACTATTAATTACAAGTGGCAGTTAACTAACAGTCTTAGAGTCCTAATACAATTATGAGTACAAGTCCTTATTATGATAGTAACAATGTAAACTATGAATTAAATTCGATACTTGAAAACTGCTCCTCCTTAACTTCGACCTTGGTGATGTCCATAACCCTCTTGTTAGCCTTCAATAACTTCTCTTTTGTCTGTCCTAAAAACTAGGAAAATGTTCCCTGCAGTGTAGCCTTGGTCTTCAATGGTGTTCCTCAAATTTCCTGCTGGCCAAACTATCCCCTTTAATCATATAACATATGCTGAATTAGCCATAGAACCCTGCTCTTACACTTGTACAAAAATTGAACACCTTGAAGTTGCATGAAAACAATCAATCTAGATGTTCTATGAAATAAACTGCTGTTTTTGTAGCGCAAAACTTTGTTCTTGCATATATTTTTTCATTCTTTGATTTTTTCCTTTACTTGGGCTTTAAACCTTCTCAAATGACCTCCTCACATTCTCCAGTAGCATCTTTCTCCAAAAATATCCCCTTCCAAAGATTGATCAAAAAGAACAAAACTGCATCTACAACAATTTCGTAGCGCGCTATGAAACTGTTGTGCATGTCACCTATAGTAGTTTCGTAGTGCACTATGAAACTGTTGTGTGAATGAATTTACACAATATTTTGCAAAAAAATTCCTTCTAAGGATTCTTCACAGTTGTTTCATTATGTAAATATGCCACATATACTTGAGATCACCCATCCATGAAACAACTTCAAAAAGTAATGTCTTTGTTTTAACCAAAATTGTATTAGGGTTTCATCACTTAATGTACTGTTCATTTGTATTGAGGCTGACCTCCAAATTTGCTCAGCTAAATTTCCAAGTCCTCAATTTGTCTTTTCATCTTTCTGATATTAGTTCTGATTCTGCCATTGATCCATGTGACATACCTTGCTTCCTTGATTGCAGGGATAGTCCAGGTGAAGTATTGGGCCTTTCTGTTAATTTCTTCAGGTTTTGAAACTCTTTCATCTTCCCACAGAGCCTTCATTCTGTTGAAATTGGATTTTTCAATTGCATGTTTCCTTGCCCTTTTCTTAAGTTTCACAATCTCAAGATTGGCAAGCTTCAATTACTTCTTGACTTCCTCATAGTTATTTTCTTCTTCTTGAGTATCAACTGCTCTGTTTCTGTCATCTTCATGTATGAGTGATGGTTGCACTACTGGAACTACAAGCTCTTCACAGGATCCTGATATCTCCCCATCTCACTTACCTCCGGCTCTACCTATTGTAACCTTTTGGATTGCCTAGTCACAGGCCTTCTGGGCTTAGAAACAAATTCTGAAACCTAATCATCAAACTGTATCTTTTTAGAGGATTTCATATTTTTTGACTTGCCCTCACCTAATTCAATGAAATCTTCTTAGACTAGAGGAGACTCTTCAATGTCAATTGCCTGAAGAAGATCATTTAAACTGCCCTTTGAGACTGGGCTTTCATCAGCGACCACTGTTATACCCCTTTCTTTGTCTATTTGACTTTTAGTTACCCTTCTCTAAAGTGTTTCGCCAATGGACTACACGTGTGCTACTTCCTTAATTTGAACTTTCTTCTTTTGTGAATGCTGAGGAGTATCTTGAACAACCAATGGTGTTCTAGCCACTGACTCCTTAACTTGCTTTCTGGCCTTCAGTTTAAAAAACCTGCTTGACCTTATTTCTGCATGGTGACTTGTCACTGGTGATGATATTTCCTTAGCCCTAGGGCTAAGACCTGTTTCAGCTCTAAAACCAGACATAAAGAGAAATGAAGACCATTCTCTATCTACCTTATGAAGTTCATGCAAGAAAATTAATTTAACTAAGCCATGATGGAACAATGATGTTTCACATGCCTCTTTCTTCAACTGTATTTTATCAAACATCTTGCCTAAACTCCGAAACAGAAAGAAAGGTAGATCTAGAGATATTATCCCAATGAAATGCAATAGGAGTTTAAAATGATAAGAATACACCTTGTGTTATATTCCTTCATAGGTGAAGTACCTTTATATACATGAGAGTAGGTTGGCATATGAATCTTTGACATAACCCCTGCGCACTGCTTTAGTCAAATTTGTGTCTACAAACTCTGGCTTCAAGAATATCTTGCAGGGTGCCATTTCAAACTTGAAATTCTTAAACCACTTTTCCTGACCTCTAGGAATTTCTATGACCAAAGATATAACTTTAGGAGAAATTAGCAATTCTAACACTCCAATCTATGTATGTAAACTCATGAAATTTAGAGCGAATTCCTTGGTTACTTGGTTATGTCCTCCCTGTAGTTTCTCATAGAACCTCCAGTAACCTACTTTTTTGAAGGCTTCTTCAACTGTTTTATCCTTTGTGAGAGCATCTAAGCCTTTAGGTTTAGTTCTCAGACATCGGCCTGACCTGTGATTCTTTCTTTCTTCCTACATTTCTCCTTTGAAATCCCTGTAGATAGAAGACCTGGAAGAAACTTCCTTACTTAATTGAGGAACTACCTCACTTGAATTTGATGAAGAGTCACCTCGCTTGAAGCCTGTGGAAGAATTATGGTCTCTGCTAACCCTGGGCTTGCTTACTCAAACTTAAGAATAGCATCAAGTTTCCATTGCATGAATATGTCCAAGATTAACATGAATATGACCAAGATCAACTAACCCTTTCCTTTTTTGAAATTTGAAATGATTGTGGACAAATGACCTCTAACGAATCTAATGATGGATATCAATGGTTGCATGTGAGAGGTAAGGTTCTGCTCTACGAAAAAACCTAACAATCCAGTGTAATTTCGGGGTTCTGCGCTACGAAAACGCCTAACTACGAATCCTCGATTTCGTAGCGCATCCAATGTAATTTTAGGACTTTGCACTATGAAAACACCTAGAAAGTTTTGTAGTGCATTCAAATTTTTGAAATGACTAGACACATGAAACTTTAAACATGATATGGGATCCATGATAGGTCAGACAATGTTGATGAACTTTATTTGATGATGGAAATGAGACTCTAATGCTATAATTGAAACTCTTTAAAAAACATAAAAAAATGACTTAACCCCTAACTATCACTATGACTTAGGAAAAAATGTAAACTATCAAAGTTTGGAGAACTTTTACAGTGATAACAGAGTGTCCTAATATATGGGATTGCATGTGCGTGCACAACAAAATCCATGCTTATGAACACCTGTGAATGGGAAGCCTGCAGACTAGTGATGGGTTGTAAGAGTTCTTCATAGTTTCAGATCTAACTCCAAGTGTGTGCCTTCAACTCGATCACTCTAGGCTTCATCATATTGGGCAAGTGTAATGGGGTTACCCTCTATCTCATTGTCCATCTCTGCATGTGGTCAACAACAATATGCAAGTTTGACAAGATACATGCTCTCCTAGAACATTAGTGCCGCCAATCGTATAGATGGACAACTGCCTTATGCACGGTACCAAATTTGGAATACAATGCCTGCATGACTGTTTGAAGGGATGATACTTCATCCATCATCACCTTCTTCAACTCTACTCAAGAAGAAGCTGTAACTAGTTCTCCTCCCTATTTTTCCTTCTATAACTCCTTAGCCATTTACTCATTCTTTGCTATCAAGAAGAGAACACTTGAGCTAATTGCTATGGTATATGCTCTGGTAGCATCATCCAATGCTGCTGGATGCTTGTACACATTAGATACGATCACTAGTTGCTCAAAATTTGCAATAGGTTTGTGGTAATATAGAGTAGACACTCTACGTGATTGAAAAACTCTATGTTATGTGTCTCTTCGTCCAGAGTGTCTCCAGGGATCTCAGTGTCTCCTTGGTTGGTTGGGACCTTCTTTGCTTCCGAATGCGGTGAATTTGGTGGATCGACCTCTTGCTGGGAAGGCATGAGATTGATGTATTTTTCTAACACAGGCTGCTCCATCCCCATATCCATTTGCTCAAGTACTCGTTCAATCTCTTGATCTATGTCCTCCTCCTATGACTGATCACCCTGTCTGCTTTGCGCCAGCTACTCAGATGAATCTACTACCTGTACGGGTGCAATATCATTTGTCTGTACATGTTGTGCCCCTTGTTGTATCTGTCCCTGTTGTGCTTCTTTCTCCTGTCTGCACAACTCCTGTTCATTCTGGAGTTTCTCCTTCAACTCTTGCAACTCCTTTATTGTTTCCTCCATCCTCTGTTTTTCTCTCTACCTTTGGTTGGTCGTCTTTTCATGTTGTTGCCTCTTCACCTCTATTTCCAAAGTTAATTTCTCCACAAGTGGGTCTTCTCTAAACTTTAGCTTTGTTCTCCTTCTGCGTTGTTGACAATCTTCCTCTTTCCTTTGTCGTGCATCAATATGCTTATGTCTGTTGCTGGTCCTACTCATGCTGTCCTTGATGCTGCTTCACGCTATTTTGCTAACCATTCCATAGCAATGCCGACTGTTCATTGGGCCTAGAGAAGCTATGAAAATATCTCCATGGGTCTTCATCAGCCCAATGGAATGCCTCGTAGATCCGTTACACGAAAAATTGTCACCATGACTTTCTGTAATCAATATGAGTCTATCACCACTCATACATACCTCCTTTGCAAGTCTTAAGCCTGAGCTCTTCATGTCAAGCCTTGAAAATGGGAGAAAGACCTTAAAAATATCTCAAATCCTAGTTTTGCACTTTCTCCTAGCATTGCCTGCGGTACCTTACCCAATGTTCATGTCCCCTGTGAACCTGACCGCTCTGTCTATTAAGTGATGGGTGCGAACCCTTGTAAAAGTTAAAAAGGCATGAGTTAACTCTTAAAAACTCACCTTGGGTCACTTCTGGACGCTTCTAGAAGGAATATTACGCTGGAAAGTCCGCTCCACCTTGGTTCATCCATTCCATAACTAAGGGAGCTAACTCCATGATATGAGGTGCTTATCCCATTGAAGGAGGAACTTGTCCCTTCAATGGTGGACCTCCAACATCCTCCATTTCCACTATAAATTTAGGCATTGGGCTGGTTGTAAGGAAGGTTGAAAATTGAAGATTCTTGAGGGTAAATGCTACTGGAAATTAGACTTCCTTTTTGAGCTTGTGAGAGGAGAGATCACATACCTTTCATGTCATTTGGGAAGTGAGTGAGGCTTGTCAAAGTAGAGGAGACTCCTGCTGGACCCTCGAAATAACTTGTGCAACATCAAGGCAAAGGTTGTAAGGTTCTTTTATTCATAAAGTTAATACAATCAAGTTTGTTTTTCTCAATGAACTGTCTCTAATGGTTTATTTTATGAGCTCCTTGATCTTCATAATGAACATCTTTTATTATAATATCTATGCAGGTATGCTTTGATGTGTGTTTGCTTGTGTATGCAGGTTATTGAAACGAAATTGCTTGAAGCTGTTGGGATAAAACTGTCACGAACAAGCGTTGGACCGAGGTAGGCTTTGTTACACCTCTTAGTTTTCATTTATGAATTTGTTAACACCCAGGTTGTTCGCTATGACTCCCAAGGGAATACGGCCGGGGTAACCACTAACCAATCTTTGGATTATAGATCCTAGCCTATCTATAATCAGAGAGAGCTCTCTCTTTAAGTTTCAGATATGCTTTGTGAGGATTTTAGGCTAGTTAAAAGTTTAGTTTCCTGTTTAAGAATTTGGTTGGTGAAATTTTGTTGTAAGAAGGGCATGAAAGTGCAGAAGATGCTAATCCATTGGGCATATGGAGTCAGAAAAGTGAGGTAGTCCTGGTGCCTGTGATGGAGAAAGTTTTGTTGCAAGGCTAGATGGCTATTGCTGATATAATTTTCCAATTTAGTGAGTGAAGCAATGGGATATGGAGTTACAGACAGTGTGATATCAATTTCAACAGCAATCTCTATTTAGTAGCATAAATGAATTACCAATTAGTGACTGTGAGATATTCATAGTTTATTGGAGCAGTTAAGAATTCCAATTTAAATAGCTGAAGTTATGAAAAACATTTATAGTGAAGATAGATTGAGATCAGGGTGTCTCCATGGACAAATCCTGAGCTATTCTTTTTCTTTCTTTCCTAGATTTAGAACAACATGTGAGAGTCATGAGTTAAACAGATAAAAGAAACATTAGCAGAGATAGAGAAACACTTATTATATCAATCCATAGCACTAGAATCCTGTAGCATTTAATGGTTCCAATCACAGCATGCACTAGTAAGACTCAGTTCCTATAAACTCCAAGATTTATTTATAACATCCTTCTGAAAGTTACAGCCGAGTTCTCATTTCTTCATAAGAGAAACAACCAAAACCAATAATACATCAACCCCTTGAAAGTGTATGCGAGGGGGAATATATACAATAGGTTTTACAAAATATCTGAAAGCTGAGTCATTTGATACATTAACTATGCTCACCAACTGTACAAATATGAGATAAGAAAGTTATTGCTACTATAAATGTAAGATAAATGGTCTTCAATGCTGTCAGGCCTCTTCTTGACCTTTGGAGGAGGCTGAGTCGGTTGAGCGTTCTACTTTAATGCTGAATGATGTGAATGATGTGTCTTTATACTCTGTCATGCTGTAGTTTTTCTCGGCCCTGCTACCTGTAGCTGTCATTGTTGCTTTCGGTGGCCGAATCTTCCTGCTGAGTTGGCTCATTGCACCTTTTGGTCATAGTGTATGCACCATTCTTTTTGAATATGATGACTTATATATTTTGATGTCAAAACTTTGATGATACCCCTTGCTTATAATAATAATTGTATCATTGAGGTCCACCATTCCTGCGTAGGCAATTGATGCCTCAAAATTGCATCTAGGGTCTCATCTGCCTCTGTGTATTTGTAGAAGTTCGGAGGCACTTTGAATAGATGGCTAATCTCATTCATAATAAAAAACAAATTTTCTATTCTCTCGTAGAGATTGCCCAGATGCTGGCCCTGTTACCTGTGAGCTGCTTGATCCTTGACTGATCTGATTAGTGGCAAATGTGTTCACCCTCTTAGCATAGACCTCATGTGATAGTAGTTTTCCTACACTGTTAAGCAAGCTGGGGAGACCTCTGCCCTGTAGTGCTGCAAATTTGTCCATGAACCTATTTACCTCTGTTTGCATGTCCTGGTTTCTTCTATCCAATGTATGTACCAGGATTTTTAGTGTGAGGACCCTCTTTATTAGCTGGATAGTCTCTCTCCTATTGGATATCCCAATTGCTGCCAGCTGAGGACCTGTCCGGTTATTGAGGACATTGATCATTCTGTTGGCTATCTCAGGCATACTGCCCAGAGATGCCCTTGCTCTATGCACTTCCCTTTGTGCTTTGCCTATGAGGTCCATTTGCTCATGAATAGTTTCAATGTATTGCCATTGGTCCGTTATTGATTGGCCAATGTGGGTCCACAAAACTGTTCTGATCTCAGCCACCACTTTGTCAAGGGTGAGCTCTTTCTCCATCTCTTTTATCCTTTCCTTGAGAGTTTTTATTTCTCTCCCTTTCTCAGCCACATTCTGCTTTGATTTATCATACTTCTCATTCAGCTTGGCCAACTCATCCTTGGCTCCATTCAGTTCTGTCATCTGGGCTTCTAGGGCCTGGACCTCATTCAGCAATTTCTGCATGTCGAGGCTCGGAGCCTTCTCTGTAGATGGTGCTGCTATTGATGTTGATGGTGCTGCTGCTGCTGCTGCTGCTGCTTCTGTGTGAGGAGGAGTGATCTTTGGAGGCTCCTCAAGGTTAATAACCTCTGGAGGGGGCTGAGAAGTCTGGCCTCCCTCTTTCTGCTGTAGGGCTGCCTGCAGTGCAGCCTCTGTGTCTTCCAGCCTCCCTTCTGTCTGCACTAGTTGCTTGTGCAGTGCTACCAGTAATGTGGCTATCTCTTGCTCTTGCTTCTGCATGGCCACCTCATCTGTTTGGGGGTGAATGGTTGCTGGGAGCTTTACCTTCTTTCTTAGGGATGCAAGGTCTGCATCCCTTATCTTTAGTAGCGATTGTATGGCCTTTGGATCCTTAGGGTCATGCCCCAGCTCTATAATTATATCTTCCAAAGACTTGATCCTGTTGTCTTTGGCCAGGGAGGATGCTTTCTCCAACTCCAGTTGGGCAGCTGTATTGTTTAGGCTATTTTCCAGCCTTTTTACCAACATTGCTTTGTCTGCCAATGTTGCATAGACCATTTCACCTGTTTTCTTATGAAGTTCTATCTGGTCCATAGGGTGAATGTCTTTTGCAAGAACCTCCAGGTTGGTTCTTATGTAGTCTGCAGCTGACTATGGCTGCAGCGTGGTGGGCATGAAATGACTCATAGTCATTTTTCCTTCTGAGATGTCATAGGCTGACATCAGCCTCTGTTGATTTGTGGGGGCCATCTTTAGCAACTAATTGTAGATTTGGAGCCTGAGTAGCTCATATCTCCTCTTGATATCGGTAAACTGTTGCTTGATGCCTGCCTTGGGTCTCCTTTGATGGCTTGAGGAGCTGACCTCTCCTCCAAGATTTCTCTCTTGTTCCTGCTGAAAGGAACTAGCAGATACCTCCATGCTTGGTGGGCCCATTATCATTGATTACCCCATAGGCATTTCTTCCTCAGAGAGGGGATTTAATCTCTGCCTTTTCTCCCCTTGATTTGTGGACGTGGTAAGGGGAGTCTCCTGCTCTCTGTTCCTCTTCTTTCCTTTTTCCACCTTTTGTGGAGTTTGGAGCACTGAGGTCTCCACCATCTTCTCTTTCCCAGAAGGCATGTTCTGTTGAGCCTGTTTCTTAGTAGGTGCTGGGGCTTCAGCCATTTGTTCTTGCTGCATAGGCTTCCCCTCTTCTTGAGGCTCTTCTTGATTTTCTTGTTGCTGTTCTTGTTGCTGTTCGACCTCCTTTTCTAACTGTTGCTCTGTTTGTTGTTGTGTTGTAGGAGGTGACTGTTCCTGCTCCACCTGCTTGCCCTTATCTGTATTTGTTTCCTTTTGGGCAATCTCGGCTACTTGTTGCTGGGCTGTGGAAGATGAGGCAGCTGCTCCAATTTGCCTTTGACAAGGGGAAACAACCTGCCCACAACATTCCAAGTCAGCCTCTTTCTCAAGATTGCTTGTTTCTCTTCTTAGCATTTCTTCTTTACCAATTAGCTCTTCTAAGGTGCCTTCTTCCCAGCTTAGGGCATTGGCATACTTCTCAACATGAGGAGTTTTCACATGAACATAGCCACCCAATTTGTATTTTATTCTCCTAAGGGAAATGAAGTGATTAGGGTCATAAGGCACCCACTTGAAACTGGTCTGAAGTCTGAGGGTCTCTAGAATCCTATCAGCTTCCTTCCATCCTTCCTCCTTCTTATTGTACAAAAAGGGACCCAGCTGATTTCTTACCTTTAGTTGCACCTTCTTGTTTTTAGTTTGGAAATGGACAAAGTCTGCATTTCCAAACTGCCTGAAGTACTCTAGGGAAAAGAGTCTCATAGGGACATATTTTGGCAGCCTATAGGGATTCAGCTCATAGCCATATACTATGATTACTGTATGGTGTTGGTAGAAGTACCAATCACCAATGCTGTATGCCTTTGAGAGTTGAAGAATTCTCTGCATTTCATCTGTCAATCTTGGAGGAGGGACACCCAACAACAAGGTCATAAGCTGGATGAATGAACAGATCAATAAATTCACAGTAGGTGTAGGGTGAATAAGGCAGAAGATGGCAAACTGAAGTCCAAAACACAACCGACCTTGGGCTTCCCTGGGCATCTAGCTTTTTTAGAAGGACAGGGAAGGCATTAGGCTAATAGAACAAGAATAAATGATATATGTACCTGGTGTATTTAAACACCTTTTCCCTCTCCAGATTCATTAATTTCTCATGAATCTTATTGGCAATGAAAGTAGCAAAGTCATAGTGTACAGCAGGAGGCATCCCTGGGGAGAAAATGGACAGCATTGCCATGATGGTTTCATCCACATCCTCATATGTCCCATAACTCAGGATGTAACTGATCAAATATACGATCATTTTTCCTAGCTCATTAAGATATGGATATGCTATGGGAAGGGGAGCAGTCATAGATTGATATTGAGGCTGAATAAACAATTGATTAACCCTGGAAATTTGATCCCTGGAGAGCTTGCCCCCTTTCGTTATCAAGTCCTGGAGGGAGAGAGGAGTTAGGGGCTTTGTGGTATGAAAGTGCAGCATTTCATTGATGGCCTCAGGGGTGATATGGAACAATACTGAGCCTGAGGGGCTGAGGACGACTCTCTGACAGGGGTCATAGCTAGACATGCATTGATTTACCAAGTCTGGGAGGACATTGACTTGAGGAAGGTTGTAAATTGGTATGTTGGAGTCCCAAATTCCTAAGGTATCAGCCCCACTGAGATATTAGACCTTTAACTCATTCATCAGGTGAATATTGAATTTTGCTGTCATGGCCATGGAGTCTAACATCTGGTAATCTCTATCACCTAGGGCTTTCCACTCTAGCTCTCTTTGTGGGGCATTCAGAGGTTGAACATTCAGGACTATTGGTGTCTCCATGGCTAAGCAGTAGTTATGACTTGGTGCTGAACTGGTTTTAGCGAGCAGGAGACCACAAAGGGTTAATTTTGCAGAAGTAAAGTCAATTGTAAGGGTAAATGAGGTGTGACAATGGTGCATAATTCCTAACAAGAGTAATTTGATGGATTGCAGGAGCAGGAAACTCTGTTTTCCTGGTGAATTATGCTGTTTAGGTTTACAGTCCACGAATGCACGGACAAAGTGGGAATTTGGGGAAGGGTGGCTATATATGGGTTCAGCAGGTGAAATTCGACCCTGCAATTATGAGGAATGCTCGTTTTTCAGGGAATTTATTGGTAAAAACAAGTTTTTTTTACTCTTGTGAATTCAGTTCCAGAGAAATATGGACATAACTTAGCTCTGAAAGGATGCTCTGGGTAAATACCTGGTGAATTGCTGGTAATGGTGACAAGTACAGGTGGGTTGTAGGCGGTAGCATTCTTCAGGTCGATTTCTGCAGGTTGGCGGCAGATGGACGTAATTTTCATGCAGAGGAGAGCAATAGTTCTTTCTGCGAAAAATGAGAAAAAACGCGAAAAACGGCTAAATATGGACTTTTTGGCTTATTGGCGCGCTTTTTGGATGGCTTCAGCATGACGTCATTAGGTGGGGTCAGGGTCGGGTGACGTCAGTATGACGTCATCGGGTGACGTGGCAGTCTGTGATTGGTCCACGGGGATTGCACAGGTGGCAGACACACAGCAGCGCTGGTGGTCAGGGGTGCTGACAGGGCGCCAAGCGGAAGTGACGCAGATGGGTCGTGGCGATGGCGTGGGCAAGCGGTTTAGTAGAGTGTTAAGCGGGTTTTCTCAGACCGCCCTCTATACGGTCGCGGTATTGTCAGAGGGCGCTCCAAGAGAGTCTAGGGGGTGACGCGTGGTGGAGGCCTGACGTCACCGTCTGACAGTTTCTCGGAAGGTATCTTTCAGTCGGGGATGCCCGTCCGATATCATGTGGGCCATCGGATGGGAAGGCCCAGATCCGACGGTCGACGGATCAATAACATGCGCGGGCAATACATAGTACGGGGAGGAATAAAATATGATTTTTTCTGAAATTCGCGCCTGGCAGAAACTTTGGAAAAAGTGGGTTTCCCGGGTTTTTTCAGCATTGCGGGTTAAATGGGTTTTTTCAAAGGTTTATTAACAAAGTGGGTTTAAGGCTATTAATCCGAGCAAATCTCGGATTAATCCCTAGGATTAATTCTTTGGCGCTCTATGGGTTGCGCTCAAATGTTTTTAGCGCTTGAAGATCTTCAAAGTCATACATAGAGCTATAATGCTCAGGGAAGGGGATACATAGATTTTTTGGGTTTTTGCCTAGTTTTACATAGTAATAGGGGGAATAGGGGGTATAGGGAGTTAAATAGTGATAATTTAGTAGTTAATATGAATGAAAGAGGTGGATGGGGGGGAATACTAAGTTTTTATGAAATCAACTTAGTTTTTAGGAAGTAGATCAAAATGAAAAGAATATTTGCACAAGAAATGTGGCTTTTAAAGAAA
This sequence comes from Pinus taeda, assembly GCA_000404065.3. NCBI lineage: Eukaryota > Viridiplantae > Streptophyta > Pinopsida > Pinales > Pinaceae > Pinus > Pinus taeda. The sequence continues at coordinate 259 of APFE031106665.1, read as the reverse complement.
CTCAGAACCAACAAAAGACTTTGATTTTATTTAAGTACATGGGTGGCATAGGGATGTTAGTTATGAATGGGATAGGGGTGATTTCAAAGTTAGACATGCTTCATTAGGCTTCTGCAAGACTGCTGCAAACAGGTCATTTGTACTGGCCCCATGTTTTCACCTTTGCTTTAGGCCAGTGAAATGCCATGAACCAAACTTTCTGCAACCCCCTCTACCTACCCACTCTATTGCCTAGCATTTTTTGTTACTTCCAAGGAGG
>APFE031106658.1:0-45578 GCA_000404065.3 Pinus taeda | reverse complement strand
CAACCTAATATAGGGTCCAAAAAAAAAATTTCTCAGGGCGCTGCCCCGAACCCCGTAGAGGGGGGCTACCCGCCCCCCACAAAACCCCCGGACAGGGGCGGCTACCGCCGCCCCTCTAACCCCCAGGTTCACTACGTGGGTTAGTCGTGGAAAGAATATAACACAACCCAACAAGTTTGAATTCTTGATGAATTCAGCGAATATTTTTGCGTCACTCAATATCCCAGTGAATAAAATGTATATCATAAAAAGGGTCCACACCCCTTAAAAGTAGAGGGATGTCAAGAGTTTCTTGGGCTTAGCTAGATACTACAGGATATCTATCAAAGACTTCAACAAAGTAGCATCACCATTCCTTGGAGTGGTGGCCAAGGAATCTGAATTTTGTTTGTCCGAAAGTTGCCAAGATGCCCTAGAAACATTGAAGGACAAGTTGACTATTGCACACATACTCAGAGGCCCAAATTAACCTCCTACTTTGCACATCCATGCTGATCCATTTGAAAAAGATATAGGAGAAGCTCTAGGCTAGATATATGAAAAGCTTCCTTATGCCATTTACTTCATTAGTAGAAATATCTCCAAGGCTAAATTCAACTACACTATGACTGAGAAGAGACTTCTAGCTATTGTCCACTCCCTCAAAAAATTTAGACACTACATCATTGGTTATCGAACCTTTTTGAATACTGACCATGTCTCCATTAAATACTTAATGAAAAACTTAACGTGAATGGTATAATTATTATATGGTTTCTTTTATTACAACAGTTTGATTTAAATATCACTGATAAGAGAGATAGAGAAAATGTAGTTGCAGATTTTTTGTCTAGACTTGCTTTGCCTCTAGGTGAGCATGGAATGGCTTATGATCAGCTTCTAGATGAGCATTTATTTTTTATTTAAGTCATTACTCCATTATTTGGTGACATACGAAACTACCTAGTTGCTAAAAAGTTCCCTCCAAATATGTCATCCAGGGAGAGGAGTAGAATTGTAAGGAAGAGTGCCCCATTCACTTGGAAAGGGGGAAATCTCTTCAAGATGGGCCCATATCATATTTTGAGGAGGTGTGTTATGGAGGATGTAGTCTTTGACATCCTTCTAGCCTATCACGATGGGCTTTGTGGATGTCACTTTGTAGCCAAGAGGACAACTTTCAAGTTACAGTAAGTTGGCTACTACTCGCCCACTCTCCACCAAGATGTAAGAAGATAAATGTGTCAATGTGATCAGTGCCAGAGAATGGGGAAACCTACTCCAAAGGATGAAATTCCCTTGGAGCCTCAGGTGTTTCTAGATCCATTTGACAAGTGGGGCATGGATTTCATTGGGTCCATTGATCCACCATCAAGGAAGAAAAAGTACATAATTGTATGCACTAATTATTTGACAAAGTGGGATGAGATCAAGGTTGTCTAGGTAGCAACAAAGGAGAAAGTAGCTTAGTTCTAAAGGGAGAATGTATTCCACAAATTTGGGTACCCTAGAGAACTAGTCACCGATATGGGAGGTCAATTCACATCACATATGATCAAGAATTTGTTAGAGAAGAATACGATAAAAAACAGGAAGTCAATTGCCTATCCACCTCAAGACAATGGAAAATTAGAGGCCACCAACAAAGCATTGAAAGGCATCCTCACCAAGGTTATGAGTAGCAGCCGAAAATATCGGGTGGATAGATTAGTGGAGGCCACTTGGGCCTATAACACAACATGGAAGACAACCACTAGATTCACCCCTTATGACTTGGTCTATGGAAATAAGGCTCTTCTCTCCATTGATTTTAAGTAAAACACTTTTAAAATGGAAACATAGTTATATTTGGATGTTACAAAGACACAAGAGGAGATGTTGCTCCATTTGAATGGTCCAGATGAATTCAGAATGTAGGCCCTCCTACACACTGAAGCTATCCAAGTATAGATGAAGGTTTAGCATGACAAGATCATTAAGGACAATTTTTTTCAATATGGGGATTGGCCTCTTCTATCTGACTCCAGATTCAAGGACTTCAAAGGAAAATTTATGACCAGGTGGTTAGGCCCACACCTCTTAGAGAGGTGCCATAAAAATGGGGTTATTCAAATTAAGACCATTGATGAGGAAGGTATTATCTTGCTTGTTAATGAATATAGATTGAAAGCTTATAAAATACCATTGTCTAGGGAGGAGTTCATGAGCACCATTGGTAAGGAGGTAAATGTGATTGGAAGTGTCTTAGTTTCGAAGTCACATAATTCTTCAATATTTTCTTTTTATTTATGTGAAAAAAGAGAAAAAATAAGAAGAAGGAAAAAACAATAACGATCCTAGGTAAAAACCTCTATGAGGTCTGTGAGGCCAACTCTTAGGTTAAAAACCTCCTTGAGGGAGTCCCAAACTGGAAAAAAAAATAAAAAATAAAAAAAACCCTAGGTGAAAACCTCCTTTGAGGTGCCTAGGGAAGGCAAGTAGTGGAAAAACCTCTTTTGGGGTAGCTTGTTGGTATTTCAAAAAATAAAAAGTGAAAAAGGAGAAAAAAGAGAAAAAAAAAAAAAATACCATGGCAGGGACCTCAAACCTGTCCATTAATAGATTATGTGATTTTGCGTGTTTTGAAGGCAATTAAAGATGAAAAGCTACAGGGACAACATGCCAAGTAACATCTCATTTTCCCCTCCATGAAGTCCATCTTGTCCATGGCTACCATCTACCATCACTTACCTCCATTTTTAGGAACCAAAAGTCATGATTTTGGAATTTTATGGATTGCTACCGATGTCTTGTAGCTGCTATAGGAAGATCATGTAGCACTAAAGGATGTCCTAAAATGCTACAGGGAAGGAGTCTCGATAGGAAAAAAATTATGCAGGGCTATTCTGGGTTGAGTGGGGACCCTACACCTCATAATATCTCACTCATAATCCATGCATCGCTGGTCCAAGCCAACATATTAATACCTAGATATGTTTCATTAAAAAAGAACACAGGAAAATGTCCAAAAAAATTTAATCTAGAGAACTTATCTTCCCTTCCTGCAGCCATTCCCTATTTCATCAGAGCCTTTCCATCATCATTGTCCAACCCATAAACCACCACCCAGCCTCCCTCTTAGAAATATCGCTAAAAAATAGGAAGAAAAGGGTAGCTACATGATTTCCTACAGCAACTACAGGATCTCCTGTATTAGCCTGTGGCATCACAACTAGCCTAAGCCCAAATTCTTCTTCGTAACAAGAGAAAAGTGGTTCACCAACATCTCTAAATACCCCGCTTATCCTAGCCAAAAGTACACAACAAAAATAGGAGAAAAGATGTAACAAGCACCTGTACACACAGACCAAGAAGTAGTTAGCTATATAAGTAGGAAGAAATACATAGGAAGAATAAAAAGGAACACTTCCCTTAGCAACAACACAAAAGGAAAATCCTTCAACATGCATCAATGAAAAAAGGGTAGGCACGGGTATGCGAACTCACCCATCTCTTCCCCGAGTATGATATGATAAAAAATGTACAGATGTGAAAAAATATCTTTTTATAAGTTGGAGGTGGTTAGTTAACTTAGCCACCCATAGCTCATGATAAAAAATTAAATCCTAGTTAGCATGCCCCATCAAAGTGTCAAATCAATGGGAATTAGTAAAAAAGGTGGTTGATTCAGATATGTGGAAGTGTGTGATAATTACGAGGGGAAAATGCATGATCACCAACAGTGGGCCAACCACGGGGCCTTCATTGACAAACCAATATGATAGCATGTGCATTCATGTTGGGGCATTAAAAATGGAATAATTACAAGATAATATACTTGGGTTATAATGAGGCCCTAAACAGTTTTCAAATATGATATAATAATATATATAATTTAAGGTATTGTTTATATGATTTTTAGGCTAAGCGGAGGAAAATAAATGATATTTTTGGAGGATGTCAGGAACTACACACCTACATGTAATCATCAACAGGAATGGTGGGGAAGGTGGGTGGGAAAGGTCGACTGAAGCTAACCCTTTTCATTTGGATTCGATGAACCCCATAACCCTTTCCATTTAGAGTTTACCTAACTAATGGAAGTCAATGAACCCTTGCCAGTTGGATATTGTGTAGTGGTTTTGATATAATCCCTTGCCATGCCTCTGATTCATGATAATTTTCCTTATATGGACAATGATGATTTGAGAAGGGGGAAGCACACAAATCGCATAGTGTTCTGGGAGGATGTTGCTGTTTTGGCAAGGGATGTCTTGTTGGCCTTTGTATTTGAGCACATTGCCTTCTATACAAAGGGCATTGAGCCAAAGAAAGTTTTAAGGGTTATCGGGGAATGGGGTAGGGAAATTGGGTATAAAGGGCTAGCTACAGGGAATGTTTTGGATCATTCCAATGGTGGGTTATCAAATGTGGGTTTGGATCTACTTGAATACATTCATGTCCACAAGACAAATTCTCTGTTGGAGGGATTTATGGTGATTGGTGCACTAATAGGAGGTGGGTATGATGAAGAGATTGAGAGGTTAAGGAAATGTTCTCCCTATATTGGGTTGATGTTCTAGGCTATTGGTGACATCCTTGATTTTACTAAATTGTCTTAGGAACTTAGAAAAACTGCTTGTAATGATGTTTTTGTTGATAAACTCATGTACTCTAAGTTGTTGGGGCTTGAGAAATCAAGGGAATTTGCACTAGAGCTCAAAAGGAAAGCAAGGAATCAACATTCTTCTTTCAATATGGAAATAGCTAAGTGTTTGATTTGTTTAGTTTGTTACATTACTCATAGACATAATCAGATATGAAATGCTTGGTATTTTTAAAATCTTTTTAATAGATGCATAAAACATGCATGCTATCCATACCTAATTTTTCTTATCTTCACTTGAAATTTCATATAGACACTTCATATTCTACCTGTTTATATTTTGATATGATTAACAAACTTTTATTCATTGATAAAAGAAAAAATATAAAAGGAAATCCAAAGGGTGATAAATGTCCTCCTCATAGTCCAATAAACTCTAGACATTTTTTCAACACTAATGTAGTAGACAACTATATCCCTAGGTTAACTTCGATTTTGAGTTTGCAAAACTCAAGTCTCAAGCATAACTCCATGCTCATTAGAATCTATGTTAATTAGAATTTAATATTTTGATTTTGAACTTGCAAATATTAGCTATGAAACATAGCTCCATGCTAATTAGCATAATATTAAAAGTTGGTTGGATTACATTCATTGTATGGAAATTCAACAATAATACAAAATTTTGTGAATATTCCATACATGGGAATACAATAGCATCCACTCTTTACTTTTATTTTTTCATCACTTGTCATCTAATAAATTCCCATGAAAAAACTCACAATCTCACAAATATTCTTAGAAAAAAACAATATAAATATAAACTATGTTGCAAAATTTTCAAGGAATTAATTTATTTTTTTAGGTTTATTGTTAATTAATAAGCCTAGAATTCTTCCAAAATACAGAACAAAATTGCATAGTTTTTGAATATATGAGATGAAGATATATAATTTCGTACTGGAGCCATAGGAAAAAAAATCATTATGTATTTCATTTGTACGAAATCGTCTTTGAATACATTTTCTTATTGAAACCTTGGTACTAGGATAATTAGGCATATATGTTCATTGTTTCCACCATGATTTGGAAGGTTTGCAATGGCGACTTACAAATTTTAATCATCACGATTTATGCCCCTAGTATTTTTCTCATAGCGCTCTCAGTGAGCTAGGGAACTTTAACTCCCCTCCCTTGTGTGCTAGATTACTGTAAACCTTAGCTAGCTGAGTTAAAGCTAGGTGTGAAATCCTCCCTTATGTGTTAAATGATTGTAAACCTAGCTAAGAAAAGCTGGGTGTGATACCCTCTTTCATGGGATAAACTATTATAAACCTAAGCTGAGGAAATCTAGGTGATATGCAATATGAAAAAAAAAATGTGTTATTAAATAAATTAATAAAATAAATCATTTGGAGGGTGGAGCACCAAGGGAGAGGAGGTTCTTGACAAATCCCATTGAGGAATGGGATAGAGATGAATCTTTCATGATAAAGCTTCTAGATGTGATTCTATATAAGCTTGAATGGATTGGATATCCATGGGATGGATGAGAGATAAAGATTCATTAGACACAAAAGCTTTCCAGGAGATGAAGGCAAGCCTTTATGAGGGAAATCCTCATGGGAGATAAAGACAAGCATTTCCGAAAAAGATCTAGGAAAATGGAAAATTCCATAAAAGCAGGATGCTGCTAACAGAAACTGAATCATGAAAGATGGTATTAAATACCCAGTGCATTGATCAATTGAGGACAGTTGATCCTTGGCTAGAACTTTGGCTCGGCGGGGGGATCAGAGGTGATTCATGGTTGGGTGGTGGTGCTCCTCCCTCCAAGTTATTGTTTTATATGGATTCACATGCATGGGATGTGCCGTATGTCGGTCTCTTACCCTTTATGTCCTTAATATTTATTTCAGTTATATAATTGTTGCGTTATATATTGGTATGGAAGGAATTCCAGTTTATGCATATGACATTTATGGATTTTTAATGTGTTTTCAAGTTAAATTAGTAGAATAATATCATATGTTGAGCTAGATGGGATAGTAGATATGCATTACTTCTAACTTATGTGCTATCTAGGTAATGATTCTATATTCATATTAAATAAATTATGTCGGTAGTTTTATCTATAATTATTTCAGTGGCTTCATCCTTATGTCTGATATGCTATTTTCTCTAAAAGTAGAGTTAGTGGTAGAGGCTTATTAGGTGGTTACTATTACGAAGGCTATGGAACTATCTTACTGTTGATAGGTTTTGCATGGGGCCATCAATGTGAAAACATCTAATTGCACTAACCTGATAATGTTATGTTCATAAATACTTGAGATAATTGTTGAATCTAAACATGGTTATCATTTTAATTTAATGTAGGGACATAGTAGGCCTTAATGTTAGGTGATAAATTCTTATGCATGTGAGTGAATTATGATATAACATTTAACTGTATAGTTAATGATGGAATGATTTTCTATGCCATGCATGGGGGTTCAGTAGTTCTGTTTTATTTAACAGTAATATCACAAACCCATAAGAATCTACATGAAAAACCATGCCCATGTTAGATACAATAGATTTAGTCTAATGTCCATTGATGCTTACATGTTAACTGTGATTCTGATTCATGGTTAGGTTAACTGCATTAGAATTAAGTCCTTAAATTTTGATGGGGGGAATTAACTAACGAATGTTACTGGTTACATGTTTCGACTAGTTTTCCTTCTACAAAATTATAAAATTATCCTTAATGATGATGACAATGTAAATTAATGATAATGATTTTCTTTCCGAGATGATCATGATGGGAATGGCTATTGAATTTAATATTAGATGGTATCCTATTTGTAATATTTTAGTAAGATTATGCAGCATGCAAAACAATTTAGGTGTAAATGAATCTAATTATGGTTCAAATCATCGATGCCATGTTTTTCATAAGGAATCTAAAAATCCCATCATGAACCCACAAAACTATAAGAGGATGTAGATAAGTATAGTTGTAGAACTATTAAATGGTCATGAAATAAAAAGGAACATAACACCTGTGTTAAGGGTGAATCTTCACTATATAAAAAGAGAAAAATTTAAACTTATGGATCCTAGTGGTGGGTTTTCTGAGTAGGCTTAGGAGGTTCATTACAAATGATATCGGAGCTATTTGGCCTATGGGCCAATCTATCTCTAAGAGGACTAAAGGTGAGAGTTATATAAGAGAGTTAACTAAACATTTTTAAAATAGGGAACATGAATGCACATGTTAATGATCGGTGGATACTTCACTGAATAGTTGAACCCTTAGAGTGTGTAATTATGATGTAAAAATGAGATGATTATATTTATGCAGGCCTGTAACTAAAGAAATGTATGAAAAGTAGAACAAATCTCTCTTTCCAAAGAAGGTCCTATAACTTGCTTGAAATCTAAAGGTAAAATAAGAGGCATCGTTTTAAAAATAAAGTGGATAAGCATGCCCTTAGAGAGCTTCCAATCATATCAAGTAGTGTGTGGCATTTTCACAGTCACAAGGAAAGCCCTACTAAAATAAACTGAAATAATTTTCTTCTCATTATTATTCCAATAAGAGTGAAGGTAATAATATAACATATCTATCTATAATATAATACATATCTATAACATATTATATTTCAAGGAGGTTTTCTTTTTATAAAGTTTTTAATTAATTAAATCAAGAGCTAAAGAAGTTCGCACTTTTCGACCAAACCTTTATTCTATTGACTTGTATAGGCTGAACCTCCCTCGCCTGCCTGTTCCATAGCCACATTAAAATAATTGTTAAATTGTGGCATAATTGTGCATAATAAACCATGCATTAAAATGTTTGAATAGGACAAAAGAAGGGAGATTCACTATGTGTGTGAAGGCCTAGAGCCACTATGTGCATAAATGGGATTATTGTGGTATCGGAGGATGGTCAAACAACAACTCATTTCGTGAAAGGCAGCATGACCCGCCAAGAGAATATTGGACGTTGTTGTCATTGTTACAGATTAGTTTCAAAGTATTTGCATTTTCAAAAAAAATTATGGATATCATCAGTGGTAGAGAAAATGCCGCGAACAAAATTGATCGTGGCCATTATAATACTAATCCAATAGCTCGTGTGTGTTGTAATTCGTCATTCTCTTGCTATATGCTTGAACACTACTTTGATTATTGTATTGTTTTTCTGTCACACGAAGGGTAAAATTGGGTAAAATTTTACCATAAATCAAGAATAAGGAAACTTTGTATTATCGCTCTGCACTCCCACCCCTCTCCTGATGAATGTCATATCTGTGGCATTTCTTGTTCCACACGGTGAAGGCCAGAAAGAGTCAAGAGGTCATGACCAAAGGATCCTCCACATAGAAAGTAAGCGGCATGGAGGTCAAAGGGAAAAGGGTGTTGGAGACGATTGACGAGAGCTTGGTTTGCAATTATTTCATGCAGTTACCTGAACTCACAGAGGACGTCAGGAACTAGATAAAGGTATTTGAATTTTCTAGTCATGGGGAATTCCATGGAGGGTCCACTGAGATTTTAGCAATCATAAATCAAGGGAATACAATTATCAATTAAAGAATCAAAGGAGTATGAATTGTCAAAACCATGGAAAGAAATCAACAACATTCGAGCTTTTATGTTGTGATGTACATCTTCTTGGATAGAGATTACCATACGACTTATCGATAAATATGTACGCCTATGAGGAAAATGGGTAAACCACAATGAAACCATCGCTTATGTTTTTTCCACTACGCTATAGACAGTTGTGGATAAGAGTTACCATCAACATGTCGATATGGATGTCTTGAATGCTTTTTTTTTTACTAAAACGTTTGTATGTAGGATCCCCGTAAAGTTGTAAGTGTTGTTTCCTTGATAAGATGGTTGTTTATTTTTGGTTACTGCCTTTCGCAAACCTTATCATAGTTAGAGTTATGTGAGTTTTCCACAGAGCCAATAACACTATCCATAAACAATAGTAGAGAAAAATTTATAGATGTTGTTTCCTTATTGAACTCTACGTTGGCAGCATCGGTGCCAAGTTGGAGTGGTCAATATTGTGAGTTGAGCAACATCCTCACAATTGGACAAAAGCTTGACAATTAGGATAATGCTGGTCCACGTCATCATATTCTATGGGATGCATGGTTAATAAGTACCAATACCATCTTTAAATCAATTGTCTAGAAAGACCGATAGTAAGTGATGCTTTCAAACATAAATATCTTTTGGTGAAAAACTACCCAAGTAGGATAGAGGGCAAAGCCTATAAGATGTACCATTGTTTCATGACTCCACCTCCCAAGTTCCTTTGAGTAGTTGTCTTGAATAAATTTGTGGGGTACTGGTTGGAGTTATTGTAGATTTACATTCATTGATATATATGAAAAAAATGGTCTGTATTATTTTTCTCTTATATGAATGCATGTGATAGTGTGGAACCTTGCGGTAGACCAAGATGAAGTAGTAGAGGAACTTAATATGTGAACTAATGCATTAGTGTGTATGCTTCCATTTCTGTGCTATTATGATAATGAATCGCTAGACATGAGAAAATATATAAAAATAACTATCTTCCAATGCTTGACACCTTCTAGCTTCAGGTTCAGAATATATAATATAATATATATATATATATATATATATATATATATATATATATATATATATATATATATATATATATATATATATATATAATTACAGTATGGATTTTTCCGTGGAGGGTCTTTTATGCATAATATAACCATGTCGATATTACTCTAACAACACCATGGGAACTGCGCAGTAGCAACTACATTGCATGTGCATGTTTATTTATTCAAGATACTATTAATCCTAAAATTTTAATCTCTATTGTTCCTAAAGGATAAACCATTAATGGTATTTAAGAATTCTTACTATAGAATATGTTTAACAATTGAGCTGACATAATTGTTTTATTGAGGAAGTCAAAGACCACATCACAGACCCCCGTTGGGATTATAGCAATTAATGTTCATGTAATAGTTGAATCTAATGTATTAGTGACTATGGTTAAATTTCAATTTTGAACGATGAACGAAATTAATGAGTTCTACAACAAAATTCTCAAGATTATGCATGTTGGGGATAGCTCTGAGAGCTACAGCTTATCATCCTATAAGTTATTAAGAATATCGTAGGAGTATAATGTTATGTATATGTGAATGGTGAATGGATGAGGCATGTCCTCGCACTTGCACCCAGTTAAACAAATTGGTTATGTATGTTGAAAGATATGTTGGACTAGGTAGATATCTATTGTAGACTTGCTACAGTAACATTTCAAATCGGTTCAGAAACATGGAAGATAAACAAAGGCATAAATGTTCATGTTAGTTCAAATATCACCTTGCTTCGGTAGGTGAAAGCGATTAAATGAGAGGAAAATTTGTTGAACTTGTGCTCATGTTTGTTATTTACTAATATTCACAATAATGGTTAGGGCTACATACAATTCCATTGAGTGGAAAAATTGTGAATTTAATCGTCTTGATTTTTTAAGCCAGTAATCTCTATTTCATGTTATGATAGAAATAGATGTAAGGGAAGATAATGTTGATTAAAAAAAATGACGCCGAGAATGGTTAAATTATAAATAAAGAAAATTGACACCTATACAAGTACGATGTAGGGATTTGGCTAAACGAAAGGATGATGGTATGAAAAGGGAAATATTAAACCCTAGTAGGGTGATATGCAATGAAAAAGGTTCTCAAGAACAATGTTAAGAAATAAAGAGCAGGTAATGGCACAAATTGTTTTAATTTAGTCCTCTATACAATACCTTTTGGAGTTGGAATTGTTTAGAAGAAGTGATTAAATAATAACATGTTAATATATATATACCAAGACCTATGCATTGGAAGTTCATACTGGTACTTATAAGCATCCTTGATACAATAATATGTAAACTATAATAATTAATAAGAAGCAAGTGCTAATGCTTCTTGATTGATATAAAAATAAATGGTGTTAAGCTTATAAGTCAATCTTAAACAGTATCAAAATTTTCTATGGAGATACATGTAAGGTGTTGGGGTTAATACTTAACAAGCAGGAACCTTTGCCATTTAGGAATTAAGACACATCCTGGACTCACTGTTGAACTTCTCATTTGGATAAGATTCTAATTGACAAACAACAATGATTATGATCTAGTATTATTCACAAGCTAGTACTTGTATATAAGTAAAGGTGGGTATATATGTATACGTTGAATTGTGGAAGAAATTACCTTTTCCTTGAAATATCATGCAAATATGCAGAAATTGAATTTTACATCAATGTATAGGACTTTTGGTTGCTTGAATTATATATGAGGTAATAATTAGCATGAATTATCATGTACAAATGACAAGATAGCAAGGTGTACCACTCATGAATATCTTATGATTATACCAAGAGGACATGTGAATATTGTGTTGTTTCTTATTAACATTGACATAGTTTGCAAGTGTGGCCTACATTTAAGACATGGATAAAGCGTGGTTTATAACAAACATTCCATCATAGTTAAGCAGTGAAACCTTTTTAGCATGCATGAATTATTAAGTGATTATGATAAGCAACAACCATATGCAATCTATGAGAATTCTCATATTTTAAACAATGGATTAATCATGCCTTGAAAGAATTATATTTGGATTGGAGGATTAATTAAGTAGGCATTAATTCATACTACTATATGAAAATCCTTATAACTAAATCATTAAGGCCTATATAACTATCTTACCTAAACAAGTGGAAAAAAAGGAAGATGATAAATTAGGAAGATCAATGCCATAGGATATTATCTTTATAGTCAGAAAGGTGTGATGATGGTAAGATAATCATTCACTCTCGAACGTTTTATAGCACAAGAAATTGTGAATACAATGCAATTAACAAGGTATAATGGTTAATAATTACTATCATGTCGAAGGTTATGCAGAAATTGTAGTTCGCTACTATGTTTTTATCATAACATCTAATGCAAAGATTGTTATGAAAGAGGGCTTACCCTGTTAGGTACTAACCATGAAACTCTATGACAAAAATGGCCTATTGGTAGGATATGGTTAGTAGATGGTTTTTGAATGTGTTATGAGAATGTTGACTGAGAAAGATTGTGATCATTTTAAACATTGATGTAATTGACATATATCATCATGGTATTAACATTATAGCCAGATTCAATAAAGTCCATGTTTGCATCATTGTTTTATTGTTGTATGATACATATACTCATGCATTGTCATGGATTGTTGGTACATTGTTATCATAAGTCTGGTTAAGTGGTCAATAAGATAAAAAGGGCAATAGTAAATCGCCCGAGATAAATGATTTAAGAATGAAGTATTGATCTAATGATTATTAAACTATCAGATAATAGTATTCTTAAGATGAAAATATACATGAATACATACTATATTATTGATATTGTGTTACAACCCCATGAAATCTTAAAATGATTTATACCTAAAAAAACTTTCTCTGATTACAGAAATGAACCATGCTCATACAAATTCCTTGTCAACTGAGAATAGTTGTTTAATTGCTAGAAAAAGACAAAGGAATATTTGGTATGATACTAACATGATATAAAATTATGTGGAAAATGTTTTTGTCATGCAGGTGATACCATGCGATTGGTATGATGGGTTGTACCATAGATGGTACTATGTATAGCAATACATAGAGTACATGTATGAATAAATATGTTACATGTTTGAAATATGATATGTATATCGATGTTTATAATACACATTGTGTGCAGGTATGCATGAAGACATTATGTAGATGTCTGGCAAGACAACTGATAGGGTGGTTTCATAGAAGAAGGAAAGTAAGAAGTGGGTCAAGGATAAGTAACCACGGTTAATTTTAGCATACATACAATTGCGAAGAAATATTATATGAAAAACATATATGGTGAATATAAATATATATATATTATATATATATATATATATATTTCTGTGAACTAATCTATTAAGACATTACATACATATTGATGTGGAAAATATGCTAACAGATGTGTTGTATGCAGAGAAACTTCAAGAAGTAGGTGTTCCACAAAGAAAAAAAAGGCTTCGAAGAATGCTAGAAGTGAACGTGCATTCTTTAGATCAAATTAAAAATGAGCAATAGTTGCTTTAGTAATATTACATAACAGATTATGATATATATCATAGTTTAAATTTTGCATCTATAATTACTCACAAATGGTTTGAAAACAATGCTACAGGTAGCTATGAAAGGAGAACACTCCTTGAGACCGATGTAGCTATGGAAGAGGAGCACTCTTTGTGACCAATGTAGTTATGGAAGAGGAGCAGTTTTGGTGACCATTTTGGCTATGGAAGAGAAGAACTCCTTGAGACCAAGGTACATCATAAAACTTGCATTAGATGACACAACCATCAGAGTTTTTGATTCAAAAACCAACTACCTATGAACGAGGACATGATGCAGTGATACACCAAGGACGGTGTAAAATATAATGGAGGGAGTATGTAACACCCCTCCCTTGTGTGCTAAATTATTGTAAACCTAAGATGAGTTAAAACTAGCTGTGATATCCTCCCTTATGTGTTAAATGATCGTAAACTTAAGCTGATACCCTCCTTTGTGGGCTAAAATATTTTAAACCTAAGCTGAGGAAAGCTAGGTGATATGTAATATGAAAATGAAATGTGTTATTAAATAAATTAATAAAATAAATCACTTGGAGGGTGGAGCACCAAGAGAGAGGAGATTCTTGCCAAATCCCATTGAGGAATGGGATAGAGATGAATGTTTCATGATAAAGCTTCTAGATGTGATTCTAGATAAACTGGGATGGATTGGATATCCATTGGATGAATGGGAGATAAATATCCATCAGACATAAAAGCTTTGGAGGAGATAAAGTTAATATTTTATGAGGAAAAGCCTAGTGGGAGATAAAGATGATATTTTCTGAAAAAGACCTAGGGAAATGGGAAAATCCATAAAAGAGGGATGTTGCTAATGGAAACTAAATCATGAAAGAGGGTGTTCAATACCCAATGCATCAATCAATTGAGGACAGTTGAACATTGCCAAGAACTTTGCTCGGGAGGAATCAGAGGTGATTCATGGTTGGGTGATGGTGCTCCTCCTTCCAAGTGATTTTTTTAGATGGATTCACATGCGTGGGATGTGATGTATGTCTGTATCTTACCATTTATGTCCTTATTATTTGTTTCAATTATATAAATTCTATGTTATATATTGGTATGGAAAGAATTACAGTTTATGCATATGACATTTATGGATTTCTAATGTGTTTTCAAGTTAAATTAGTAGAAGAGTATAGTATGTCGAGCTGGATGGCATAGTGGATATGCATTACTTATAACTTATGCTATCTAGATAATGGTTCTATATTCATATTACATAAGTTATCTTAGTAGTGTTATCTGTAATTATGTCAATGGTTTCATCCTTATGTTTGTTACGCTATTTCCTCTAAAAGTAGATTTAGTGGTAGAGGCTTATTAGGTGGTTACTATCACTGAGGCTATGGAACACTCTTACTGCTGATAGGTTTCACATGGGTCCATTAATGTGAACAAATCTACTTGCACTAGCATGTTAATGGTATGTTCATAAATATTTGAGATAGTTGTTGAATCTAAACATGGTTATCATTTTAATTTAATCATAGCAGGGCTTAATGTTAGGTGATAAATGCTTATGCATGTGAGCGAATTATGATATAATGTTTAACTGTATAGTTAATGATGGAATTATTTTCTATGGCATGCATGGTGTTTGGGTAGTTATGTTTTATTTAATAGTAATACCACAAACCCATAAGACTCTACATGAAAAACCATGCTCATGTTAGCTATAATAGACTTAGTCTAATGTCCATTGATAATTACAGGTTAACTGTGATTCTGGTGCATGGTCAGGTTAACTACATTAGAATTAATTCCTTAAATGTTGATGGGGGAAACTAAGTAAAAAATGTTATGGGTTACATTTTAGGAATATTTTTCCTTCCACAAAATTATAAAATTGCGCTTAAAGATGATGGTAGTGTAAATTAATGATAATGATTTTCTTTCTGAGATGATCATGATGGGAATGGCTATTGAATTTAATATTAGATTGTATATCTTTTGTAATATTTGGATAAGATGATGGGGCATGCAAAACAATTTAGGTGGAAATGTGATCTGAAATGGGGGTTTAACATCTTGTATTACTTACAAGAACTTCCCACTACAAAGATTAACAAATATATGATCTAGCTCATGTTGAAAATTTCATAATTAGGTACTTGAATTAGGTGTGTTTCTTTGTTTTAACTATTTAACTTGTTATTGTTTATGCTGATATTAAACACACATAACAGTAAATGCAGCAAATAGGAAACCGCACATAACAACAATATAATCTAGGAGTTCAACCTAATATCATGGGCTACATCTCCTTGAGCTCTTGTTAACTTGACTTCGCTGTTTGGGATTATGGCAAAGCTTATTTTACAAGTTCCACACTCAACTACAAAGGTTACTAAACTGAACCAATGGGCTTAGAATACCATCTATATCCCTAGTTGTCCTCACTCTGCAAACAGATCTAGGCTTCCTTGGACTTGATTCCTTCAATTAGTGCTTTGAGCTATCTTGAGCTTCTTGATGGCACTAACTCCCTCATACTTCTATAACTTTCTCTGGAACTCCATCTTCTGTCTTCAGCAGACATCAGACACAAAAAACAAACTGATCATTTTCTGCATGAAAATTCCCTGTAGCTTCTTGTTCCTTAGAAGTCTTCATATGCTTCTAAAAATCCCTGCAAAGGATTCAAAAGACTAATTATAGTTAGAATTGACTATTTGTTCACTGAGAATGAGATCCGGTAGCTCCTGCAACTACCTCCAACCTATGGTGGCTCTGAACTCTCGAATCAATCTTCTTGGATGGAATTCTCCATGAAGATTAACTCTTCAGCTTCTATGGATCATTCCATCAGCCTTAGAAGGTTGTAATTAGTCCAATGAGCCTCTTATCTCACTCTCGGGCTCTGCATCTATTTCTATGGAAAACTCTATCTCTCTTGTAAAACTACTCTGTGATTGTTTTTATTTGGTATCTCCACCAATATTAGAAACTAAACCTGACTTCAACTAAACATAGGACATCTCTTAAATTTTAGCCACTCTGCTAGGTTGACCATCAGAATTAGTCGTTAGCATTACCGTAACTATTGGGACACATATGTGCGATATAATCCTGAGAGTTAGGGACAATCCTCCATAGAGATTTTGTCATCGGGTTAATCCTGGACGGTTGGTCTGTCCCATCTATCCAATGGTTTTCACATCGTCCACTAGACAACTTACCGAGACAATCTCTGCCATTCATGTGACCTGGATGAATCCAACGGACGACGCTCAACCTCACGTAGATTTCCTGCACGAACGATATCTAGCTGAGGGCGCATGAGAAAATAAGTTTTTCTCTTCTATTTGTTGGCCGCTAAGCAGAATCACATGCTTTGGGTTGATTATCACTTCTAGGCTTTCACCTACATGATATATTGTTTACCGCTTGGCCAAATACTACCCATGTGCTCAATTCGATTTTTAATGAAAAATCACTTTGTAAAGGTTTTAACGGTTATTAAAGGTTTTCGCGCTTTACAATGGCTTTCATGTTTAATAATGGTTTTTGCACTTTAAATAAGGAATTAGAACTTAAGGCCAATATTAACCTTTTAACCTCTTAGCCTTTGTTCTTTACCTTTGTCCTTAACTGTGGTTAAGGTTCTGGATCATTTTCTAATCACTCCCCCCCATTGATAATATTTTGGACCCCAAAAGACTGATATACTAATTTGAACAGTAGATGAGAGTACGACACCCACTTCTTTCAGGCTTCCTAGACTTTCCTTGCATAGAAAGTGCCTCTGAACAAAAACTTTGAAGGTAGCCAACACTTTCCTTCCTGGATGCAGTTGTCCTTTTGTTAAGAATTGTCTTCCTTGATCTCATTCAGAACTTCTACTGAGAAGGTTACAGAAGGTAGTTGAACATCTCTTCCTTGGTCATCGATCCAAGGTGGCTCAACAAATGTGAGATTACAACATTTGTACCAATTACAAGTATGTTTTATTGACATATTGTCAAAAACATCATAAACTCTTGCTTCATCAAAAGAAATAGATTTCACATCATGTGAATCATCATCATGTCTTTACATCTTGTATACAAATCATTGACTAGATAACAAGCCAACAAAAACATGCCTTTTCAAAAAATTGACTCTTCAAGTAAAGCATGTACAAAAAAAAAATTCTAATGATTCTCTTACAATGATGAAACACCTCACCATTATCTCCCTTTTACCATCTTGGAGACAAAATCAACTTTTCCAAGTCAATATGACATTGCATGCATGTTTAAACAAAGCAATCGACCATCATGTCAATTACACATAGATGTTCAAATACAAGGAAATCATCAACATCCCTGTGTTCATACATATCATTCTCATGTATATATTCCATCCTTCAACTTTCTGTTAAGCACACTGTACTTACAAAGCTAAAATGGATATAATTTTGCTGCAATAAAGTGAGTCTACATACTCAAAATTTCCATTCAACTTATTGGTAAAACCCTGCAACTTGCATCCCATTAGCAAAGAAATGCATCAAATCAAAAGAAATGTAGTCTTAATTGGATAAGAACTCTAGCCATTTCTTACCAATCCATATCAAAGGGGATTCCTTTGACTACACATTGACACAAACATGTGAATCATCCTGTAATGCATCAATTATGGAATCTTCCTTTCCATTCTTGCCATTCTCTCTTTCCACCTCCTTCAAATTTCATGGAAGCATTGTTGGATTCAAAGTCCAACACTTTTCAACGATGTCCTTGCTTATGGCAGTAAGTGCAACACATGTGCTTCTTCTTGACAACATGATTTGACTTGTCGAGTGGACCTTTGGCTTCTTGCCTCCTTTCCCTTCAAAATTTTCCTGTATATGGCCATTCTCTTCCAACATTTAGAAACATTATGGTTATCCAAACCAGAAAAGGAACATGCGATTCTTTTCCAATTCTTATATGGAAATTTACCATGCTTTACATTATCAAAGGAAATATGATTAAAATCAGATTTATATATTTCTTTTTCACCTTTATTACCTTCATGAGGAGTGAGTTGAATGAAGAAGTAGATCCCTTTGGAACACCATCAATCTCTTCAATGAGTTTAGAGCTTTCACAAATCTTTGGTTCAAGTACATGCTTATGAACACCTTCTTCTTGCAAAGTATGTTTCAAACTATTGGATTCCCCAAGAATACAATCTTTACACTCTTGAGGTAGAAGACCTAAAATGCAACTCCTTCTACAAACTATTTTAATTGGCTTCATGGCTGCTTTGGAACATTATTCATAAGATTGTCCATAGCCAAGACCCAAATACTTAGGCATTTCCTCAACCATTATTACCTCAACAATGACCTGTGCATGTTTTCCGAATCATTTTCCTTCATATCCCATTTGCGACATCAACTTGGACCTTATGCCTCTTGTATGTTTTTCAAAAGAACCAACATAAGCACTCTTAGAGGAAATTGAAGACAAACTAGAATTGTTTACCTCTTCTTCAAGATGATACTTGACTAAGATTTCTCTGGAAACAAGGAGTTGTGTCTCCATCTCATGCATCCTTTCTAGGTCCATATTTTCAATATGAAGTTGTCTCTCCACTTCATGCAATTTGTAAGAAAGAAACTGCTTCTCTTCCTTCATGGAATTCAACTACTATCGAAGTTTGGTGCTCTTCTTTTCATCGTCATACATTTCTCTCACCATATCCTTCATGATGAAAAAGTCTTGTTTCATGTCCTCATCAAAGAATTATGTGAAGGAGGAAGATTTTGAGAACTCACTTGTAGAAGTTGTCATTATAATAATGAACAAAATAAATTCAAAAAAATACATAATCTATTGACAAATTTCTGAAATAAATGACTGCAAAGTCAAACTCTTATTCAAGCAGCCTTTTGCACACAAACCTCTTGTTCTTCAAGGATTGCCTTGAGGTGCTTGGGGTAAGGAAAATGCCTTCAGCCCTTCTTCCTTCTTTTCCTCTCCTGGACTTAGCTATGAGTAGCTTTCCCTTCACCTTTTCAAACTCAAACAATAGTCAGTTTACAAAGAATCAAAGATTCAAATCCTTTGTACTATTGAAACATGTCTCAAGTCAAACAAACAATATATTTATCTATCAATCAAGAAGATATGCTCTATCAATCAAGTAGCTAGCTCTAATACCACCTAATTTGAAATTGGGGTTTAACATCTTGTTATACGTATAAGAACCTCCTATTGAGCCTTGCAATAGGTATGTATTTACTCTTGACTACTATTTTTTTCCTCCTTTCTTATCCATTTTGTGTCATGATATAATAACATATTGATAGGATTTTGATAATAAATGAATGAAAATTCTCTTGATACAATTTGACCAACTAAACTAACTCTGATTACATTTTATGTAGAAAAACAACAGATGGAACAATTGTTGTTCCAAAGTCGGAACAACAAAATCTAATAAACGGAAATGAGACTCGTCATGTGCGGTTGAACTAAGGAATGAATCAAGAATATTGAACCAAGGAAAGAATTGTCTAAAGATAGCATTTAGTTGTGAATCCCTCAGGATCTCTTGATCTTGAGGGATCACATTTATCTTTTTTCTTTTGACTCTAAAAGGGAAAACTGAAGAGGGATATCTCCTCTCTTACTTAAATTGTAATTTTAATTTACAAAGCGTGATTCTAAAGAAAGAGGTCGGATTGTAATGACAAGTGACCTTGATGATTAATATATAACTTGTGTTGCTATTCATTCATATATTCTAAAGTAGCTAAGAAGTACTCGCTGGTGGCTAGTGCTTTGTCTCTGGTGGATTTGGTTATTATTCCTTCTTTTATGCTTTTTCTGTTTCCTGCAAGTTTATTCTGCTTTACAGCTTTGCAGTTGATTTATTTTTGTTAATTTAGATTTTTGTTATTCATTTCATTAATGCGCAATCCTAGTTGGTTTCATTTAATTCATGTCATGGATTGAATTAGTTATTAGTTAAAGAATCATTTCTGGTTAGTTAAAGAATAGAGCCTCATTAATTAAATTCTTTCCTTCTATCC
Organism: Pinus taeda; assembly: GCA_000404065.3. Classification (NCBI taxonomy): domain Eukaryota; kingdom Viridiplantae; phylum Streptophyta; class Pinopsida; order Pinales; family Pinaceae; genus Pinus; species Pinus taeda. The sequence goes on along the minus strand of APFE031106658.1, from coordinate 24,793 downwards.
AATAGTTTAAGTATAGCTGAAAGAGCTTAGTTAAAGCTACAGTGCTCTCAGTTGATTATCATTCGAATTGGTTGATTAAGGTTGAATTATGGTTTTGTTTGAGATTGAGTCATGATGCTTAGATGAATTGTTTCCCTTAAAGATTACAAGCTTGAGATTTATGATTGCATCCGTTTACTCTTGTATTGAATTTAATAACTTATTTTAAATCATCACTCTCTGGAATTATAGGTTGCACATATTGTGTACAATCTTGGAATAAAAATACTTACCCAGGTTGATAATTAATGTGAGGCAATTAGGAGTTTTAAGAGACACCTTTTAACACCCAACATTTTGGCACCATTTCCGAGGAGAGTGTTGCCATTTTACAAAGACTGATGTATGTCTGCTGAGAGAGAATTGGATATTAAAAATGGAAGGTAAGAACCTGTGTAATGAATGAGTAAAATGCTCACTCATCTGCCCACTTTCCAACAAAATTGCGTAGGAATTTAAGGTAGAAATGAAAATTTGTATTTTTGTATGAATGACTAAGAAGAAAAGACCAGAAAAATATATAATTCCTCCCCCGAAACCTGAAAAATCTAAGGTACCAGTCATCAGTAGCACTCTGAGCCATTGCTACTGTACATCCTACTATTCCCTTCAGGCCATAGGATCGCCATATGTAGCTAACGCTGAGATTCACAGTAAGACGTAAGGGTCTAAAAGGAGTTTTCAAGATATTTAAAATTCACAACCACACCCTCCACAAGAAGGGAATTCTTGAAACCTCTTTGAAGGAGAAGGAGAAATAGGTATTCATGAAATTAAATCATTAGAACCTAGATCTCTTGAAGTAGTGATTGAATAGAGGACACCCAGTGTTCTGGGTTGAGGTAGTGCTATTAGAATCATTCTAGCCTCTTTTGGACATCCTAGGAACAACTCTCTAGCTCCAGAGGTCCCTGAAGAATACTGGCATATTTTTACCAAATGGCCAATAATCAGCGATAGCCCCAAACCTCTACATTACTATACCTCATTATGGACACAAGTGCCAATGCCCCCATGAAATCTATCCCATTATAGAATACTCCTACCTTTCATGGGCTAACTTCAGAAGACCTTGATGCATTTCTTTTCGAATTTGATGTCCTATGTAGGGGTATGATGTTGGCATTATGAGACAAGTGTTGTCCTTGATGGTAAATCACTGAGATGATAAATTATAGTGCAGCAAAGTTATTTTCAAGTTCACGGAATTTTATGCAGAGAAAAGTTTACTTCATGTAGAGAAAAGTTCACGGAATTTTATGCAAAGAAAAGTTTATTTCATGTAGAGAAAAGTTCACGGAATTTTATGCAGAGAAAAGTTTATTTCATGTGGAGAAAAGTTCACGCACTTTCATGGTTGGTTCATGGTATTATTCCCACAGTTTTTGATCCTATGGTTTTGGTCCGTGGTATTGCATCCAAAAGTGTTGATCTCATGCACTTTCATGGTTGGTTCATGGTATTAGTCCGACAGTTTTTGATCCTATGGTTTTGGTCCGTGGTATTGTATCCAAAAGTGTTGATCCCAAGTATTGGGTTCATGGTATTGTGTTATTATGGTTTTGCACCGTGGTATTGTGAAAGCCCTAAGACTATAAAAGAGAAAGGAGATCATTTGACAAAGAATCATCGGAATTGTTATTGAATATCTGATAAAGTGCTAGATCTGGAATACTGTGATTGGGTTATGGTGCAGATCTGGATCTGAATAAACAAGGAACCTGAGCGCAAGGAGAAGGATAAGTTCTATTGATGGGTCATAATCTTTAATCTTGAATGAAAGTATCTTTTGTTCTGGGTTCAGATTTGGTGTGTGGTTACTGTTACTGTGATTTGGATACAGCTGTCAGAGAAGTGTCTACTTGATTCAGTGCTAATTGGTGAAAAGGAGATTGTTTGATGCAAAAATTCTTCATGATTGATTGATGTTCATGGATCCAGTCTGAAAATTTATGAAACGTGGTCCCTGGAAGAAAGAGAAGGTTGTAGCCTTCTGTAGGCCAGCACCCACGTACTAGTATCTTGGCTAGTGTAAGAGCTAAGGGGGTTGTAGCTCCCTTCTAGGAGAAGCTGAAAAACAAGAGAGGGTTGTAGCTCTCTGCAGGTTGCAGCCTACGTACTGGTAAAGGACTGCACCAGTACAATTGTAAAAAGAAGTTTCTAATTAAAGAGAAGATAGAGATGAATTGTAGTAAGTGGTTTTCACCCACATTGGGTTTCCACCTTATATCTTGTGTTCTTATGTGTGATTGTCTTCTGCTCTGTTTTACTGTTTCTGGTTATTGGTTATTTGATTCTGAGACACATATTAACAATCAACATCTAAAAGATAAAGTAAATTATAAGTTTGAATAGTATACGCCGGTTTCCTTCTACATAGTTGCGGGTTTAATTAACTGAAGTAGCGTATATCATTTGGATTTGAAAAAGGAATATTTGACTTGATAATACTGATTCACCCCCCTCTCAGTATTATTTCCAACATTTTTTATCAATATACAACCTATACCATTCAATATAGATTTCATTAGTCTATATATTTTACAAATAAATAAAATAATTTTCAAGAAAAAACAACTATGGTAACCGGTGCCTTGATCTGAATAAATGCACCGGGTGTTTAATTATTTGGCACCGCCATGGAAAATTAATTTTAAATTAGGACGATGCAATTTTTAAGTCTAAATGCACTGCATTGATTTAATGGTGCTATTAGGAATAGGTGCGGTTATGCATTATATTACACTGGGATCAAAGATGAATATAATAGACAAAACCGAAAGTGTAATAATATACCAGTGCATTTTATTACACAGGGTGCACAAGAAAACAATAGTCATTTAAAAAAACAAGAGGGCTAATGACGCGATTTGTAAGGATAAACACAATAGAATGATTTAACTATTTCATTAGGATCAGGGGTGTTCATGCGTTATATTACATCGGGAACAATGATGAACATACTTGACATAATCGAAAGTGTTATAAGATATTGGTGCATTTTGTTAATCAGGCAGCCCCAACACATTATATTACATAGGGTGCACCATGTAACATCTAGCCATTTTTTTAAAAATTGGAGAGGGTTGATGGTATGATTCGTAAGGCTCAACACAACACAATAATCTAAAGGTGCTATTAGGAACAGGCACGTCGATGCATTATATTACACCTCTAGAAAGGATGAATAAAATATACATAATGAAAAGTGTTATAGTTTACTAGTGTGTTGTATTACTTAGGTACCACTCGTGCATTATGTTATTGATGGCGCACAGCGAAATATATAGTCCTTTTAAAAAGGAATGAAGAGGGTCAACAAGGTTTGGATATAATTCAACAAGTGATTCCCCTACTTTATATTTCAAACAACCTATATATAGTAAGTACACAAACCCATTAAATCTAAAATGTCTAAATTGAAAAACCCTAATTGTGAAGTGGTAGAGAAAGTTAAACCCTAATTTGAAATTTTGTAGGAAGAAGAAAGGGTTTAAGGTAAGTGTTGATTTTTTTTTGTTTTTTTTTCTTCTTCTAAATTTTAACTAAATTTAAATAGGAATAGAGACCGTAAAAAAATTTAATATTTTTTTTCTCTGTAAAGACTAATTGTATTAATAAAAAATATGGTACAAGATGATACAATCAAGAGAAATAGAGGACTGGCAACCGGAAATGATAGGACTATCAACCTCGGTTCGAGAGAAGGAGTGAAACAAGCAAGAAGCTACAACATATGGCTGGAAGCAAAAAGAATGACTTCTACTCATAATGGGTAGAAGCCTCAACAGGAAGCTTTTTCCCTTTCCTTTTTTTGACTTCGACCCAACCATCCTGGGGTGAATGAGCAATAACAACTTGAAGATTGGGGTTCTCCACAGGGGGGCCCTCCTTTTCTGAATCAGAGGAGGAGGTCATATGGACATGTTTCTGGGTGATGGCTGTATCAAAGGAGTGCACTGGACCATCGGTGGAAGGGACCATAGAATGAGGGGCTTGATCTAATTCTGCATCGCTACCTTCATCTTCAGATCTGGAGGATTTAGAATCCATGACTGGAGGAGGAGAGCAAGAAGCCCATCACTTGGACTTGGGCTTGGAGAGGTTATCCTTATTGTTTTTTGCTGAGAGAGATGGGCAGGTGTTCTGCAAATGCCTTGATTGGTGGCAAAGGTGGCAACGGAATGCAGTATTTTCGTAATCCAGTGTTTGGGTCCAGACAAAGTTGTTTATCTTGATATTGATTTGGTCTGGAAGTCCTTTGCTCAAATCTAACTCCACACATACTCTGGCATATGTGTAGAGACCTTTATTTTCCCACCAGTAATCTCCCATAATGAAACTGCCCAAGGTGTTGCCTATAGCTTTATAGACTGCCAAATGCTGTAAGTGGGCAGGTAAGTTTGGAAGCCTAATCCATACAGGTGTCCTGGTAATGACTGCAGTTGCTGGATCAAAGTCTGGGAACCAAGGAGTTAAGAAGAGCCCTGTAGTTCCCATGAACCAAGGGCCATCTTCTAAAGCCTTTTCATAATGCTTACTATCATTAAATAGAACAATGAAGTATCCTTTTGAACAAAAACTGATCTTACAATGATGAGTCTAGTTTGCATGGATCCATGCATAGAGATCCTAAGATCACGGCCACAATTCATTAAATCTGCAAATGATGGCTCTTTCTGCAAATTCTTGAAGTTGGTTTGCAAGACCTTCATGGGTGATTTCAACAGAGGGAACTTCCTCTATCTTGTCAACCAAAAAAGGCTTAGGTTTAAGCGCTTCCAGGGGTTTGGGATTCTCAGAGTGAACTGCATCTTTCTAAGAGAAAGGAGGAGCAGAGGCTGACTGTCCCGCTGCACCTCCTCTTAAACAAAGGGTTAACACCAAAGAACTGTTTCTAGTAATGCTGTAAGAAGAGAGGGGAAGAAGGTCTTCAAGTTGTTTACCTTGAAAGAGAAATCTCTGAAGGCCCAGAGGGATCCCAATCAACCGTTCTAGATCCAGTTTGAGATCCAACACCAAATCTAAAGAACTGACCCATTACAAGATGGTTTTGCCTGAAGGCTGAGAAATTTGGATCTAAAAAGAGTCAAAGAAGTGCCTAGACACAGAGCCAGGGCCTCTTGTGCGTCCAAGAGTAGATCTGCCATGGCAATGATAGGGAAGGGATTTCTCAAGGTATGCCTCCGCTGCTTCTTGCAGAGTTGCCACGTCAGAGGAGAGGAACCTCAAATCCGTCTTGAAGTCCTGCGCAATTTCTCTAACTAGACGCTGGAAGGGCAACTTCCTTATAAGAAGTTTTGTTCCCTTCTGATACTTTCGGATCTCACGTAGGGCAATAGTGCCTAGCATGAATCTGTGAGGATTCTTCACTCCATCTGTCGACGGCATAGATTTCCGAGCAGCCTTGGTTGCAAGTTGCTTCCTCGGCGCCTTCCCGCCTGTGGACTTACGGGCAGTATTTTCCTGACCAACTTGAACTGGATGCGATATATGAATTTCGCTCTTAACCCCCAAATGTCCGTAGAACAATGCATTGGTAATACCTCCTATTTCGTGTGGAAGGGATTGCTGAACTGGATCCATGGCTTCCTAGAATCTCAGGGTTTCTACTTCTTTTTGGAACAATATTATCTTCATAAGAAGAACAAAAATGGGTCACAAAGATGTTGGGTTATGACTTTGGAATCATCTATAAAAAAGGGAAGCAAAATGATTTTGCAGATGCACTCTCTAAAAGAAAATTAATATTAAGATCTATAGTATTTTTTTATTATATAGGTTTTTTTTTTTTCTTTTTGTTTTTTTTTTTTTTTTTTTTTTTTTCCATAATTGTGAATAAATGTAACAGAAATTGTAAAATATTCTAACAGTAAAATTTAAGATTCTTGCTATCCAAGGTTTTTGAGTGAATCACCATACCCTTCAACTTCTAATCTTTCGACGGATTCAAAAAATTTTGCATCTCTGATCTAATCTTCTCTTGCAAATGTTCTCTCTTCTAATTAAACCCTAACAAAAATTGTAAATTTTTTTATTAGTAAAATAAAATTTAAAATTTAAAACTTATTATGCAGGTTTTTGAGTGAATTACCATACTTTTAGCTTCTGATCTTCTGAATATTTATGTTTCTCAAAAGTAGTTTGTTGTTCCTGCACATTTCTCTTGGTATATATCTCTTGCAAATCACTCCCTTGAAATTTTGAGTATAATAATGAAATGGTGAATAACGTTTTACTATTTAAAAGACTTTATGAAATTAGATTTCGAAAAATTAATTGCCACTCATTTTTTAATTTAAAAAGATAAAGTGATGTTTTTTTATTCAATTTCTCAACACATCGGTGTGTTCGAGAGTCAAGCACATTGATGTGTTTATATAAAAAAACACATCGACATTTCTGAGGTGTAATATTTTTTCAATGCACCGACATGTTTCAATTCTTCTTTCATTTTCAAGATCCTGAAATGGTATGATTATTTTTCTTAACGCAATAGTGTTGTCTATACTAGTGTTTTTTTATTATTTAAACTTACTAGTGCATTTTTATTTAAAAGAGAGCTGATATGATAACTTATTTTTTATTTATTCAAAATTCTAGAAACTGGGGTTAGTATTATTTAAACACCCCGGTGCTCTTATTATTTAAAGGGATCGGTGAATTTTATTCCAATTGGCGCATCAGTGTGGTTTAAAATCTATTTGAAATTGCATTTTCGCGTTAAATGACATATTAATTTTAGATTATCCTTTAGGACACATCCACATGAATTATAATAGTTCATAGTGTTGATTCATGTATCTTAGGAGGTACTCCAAGCCTTAGCATTCGGGGTTTGGATGGAAAGGTGTCATAAGGGTCACTTATGTCACTTATGGGCTTGGAACCCAAGTATGGGGTTTTGCACCAAATCATGTTTTGGGCATTTCTTAGAGCACATTTTTACATGTGATGGCATGAGACGATAAAGGGTGGAAAGGAGCATCCAACTCTTTGATAATCATCGAATTGCAAGTTGTATAAGTGGAGAAATGAATTTTTTAAGTTGACAAATAATTATTTGGTATTCAAGTCATCTAGGATTGAAGTAAAATTGTCCAAGAGACGTGGCTCTTCTTAGATTTGTGGAGCCCCTCATTTGTGTATGTATAGAGGGTGAAGGAGGAGCATATTCATATTCAAAAAGTGCAACACACACAAGGGAGAAGAGCTCATATATCTATGTGGTGCTACAACAACTAAAGGGAAGGGACATCGAAGGGAAGGGACTATTTCTAGAGCTATTTTACGTGACCAAAGTTTTGTAGGAGGCCAAGGAGAATAGATGGAAGGCTGAGACTACTGGGGATGTTTGCGGGTTTGTTTGAGGGTCAAACAAAGGTAAGATGACGCTCTTCTGGAGGGTTGTTAGGGAGCCACAACAAACTTAGGTAGGCTGTAGGCCTAGCCTCAACAAAGTAAGCCAATGTTGGGGTGTTAAGGGTTACCACTTGCCCATAACAACAACCCACAAGGAAGCCATGTCACCTTGACTAGGCCGCATAAACAATGAGGTTATTAGGTTGGTTTATGAAGGGTTGTTTCTTTAAACACTTTTCCTAACTAGGGACAACAATACAAAAATGTAGAAACAAGATTGAATTTGTGTTGGATGCATGTTTTTGGGTCAGTTTTGGATAGAAGTATTGAAGCCTATGGAAATCATGCATTGGAGTTGACTTCAGTGTCATGAAGGAGAATATTTCACACTGAATAATTGGGTGCCATTGGTTTGGTGGAGGGTAGCATGTTGGCTACCCAAAGTAGCCCTAGACGAGCTATCTTGAAGTGACAAAGAGGAGCTGAAGGTTGGGTGAAGATTGGTGTCGAAGTGGAGCATCATGATGGAATGAGATGACTATTATCCTAGCAGTTTGGAGCTTGGGAATTAGGCCTACCCAGAGAGAAGATTGGATCAACCATCTATAAAAATACCATGATGAATTTGTGTGTGAAATTGGTTATTAGGTTACCCTCTAACCCAAATATGTAGACCATGCTCTCTTCTCTAGAAGGTATGAAAATCATTTTCCCACTTTACCTGGTTCTTGGAAAATTATATAAAATATTGAACTTGAATATATCCAATGAATATGACAAGATTTTCTTCTACCTCGTCTTCTTAAAATAATTTTGTGTATACAACTCTCATAGAAGATATCGTGTATTCTCATCATATATTAGGAAAGTAGAAATAAAATCTAATACATTTCTGAACTCATGTGGTTGTCTAGATTCAATTTCTTTCACTTTAAGCAAAAGATATCACTCAAGCAAATATAAAGCATAATTTTGAGCTTGGGACCTACATGCCAAGGCATCTAAATAAATAGAGAAAATTGCCTTTGTTTTCTCTATAGGTTCTTAGGATGGTCCTTAAATTTTGTACTTCCTTTTCATATGATATTACTCTCAAAAAATTATATATTATAGAGCAATGGAACAAATAAAATCTATTGCAGAAATATAAATACAGAATACACATAAAACAAGAGAGACACAAATATACGTGGTTCACCCAATTTGGGCTATGTCCATGGAGAAACAGCCAATCCTTCCTTTTATATTATCCAATAAACTAAATAGATACAACCTACAATAGATCTGTTGTAATTCCATCTCTACTCTGAGACAATCTCCTCTCTCTTTCTCACGCAAAATACAGATCTACATAGACGTAATACAATTCCCTCATATATAGCGAGGGGTTTCCTTCTAGGGAAAAAAACCCTAAATTAAACATAACTTCTACTGTTAGATCTCTACCTAATGAACGACCCAGATTGACTACAAAGTTACAACATTTTACAAGGAAAGTTTACATCTATTTTTAGCTTTGGGGGCGCTGCCCTCGATCCTCCACCAAGTGGGGGGGGGGGGGGGGCGGGGGTCCAAAGATTGCATTCCCCTGCTAGACCACCCTTGCAACACAAATATTATAGGCAGCATTGCTACTACATTCTGAATTGGGTCCAAAGCGGTGATACCTCTAAATAAAGAAGATAATCAGGCTCACACCCAACACTTGCTTGTGCATAAGTCTCATTTTTTGTTTCTTTCAGTGATTTAAATCATTGAAGAAACTCATGATGTTCCCTATAAGGCACCAGTTCTCCCTGATATCTTGTTATGATTTGTTGTTGTTCATCCATAGTTTTATGTAGGACTCTAATGGATTCTTCTACAATCAAGGGAGTATGTGGAGTCACATGTTTTGTTTGTACCTCTTTGTCATTAAAACTAAATGGTGGATCAGTCTGAATTCTTATTTCAGCAAGGGTAGGAGGAGTGACCATCATCTTTTCCGAGGGATTAGTCTAGGTTCTTACTTTAATAGCAACAAGAACAAAGTTTGTTTGAATACCGAATTTATTAAAAATGAATATAAAATTAGTCTACACTTCCATTTCCTGAGTTTATTGTTATCTTTTAGGCCTCTTCACATAATCTCCATGACCAATTCTTTAGTTGTAGTTCTTTTCCTCACAATTTTTTATGTTATTTCTTTAATTTATTAGTTTCCTTATGAAATTTCCTTTTTCCTTTATTTCTCCCAACTTTAGTACTTATGGTCATTTGAATAGGACGGCTAACCAAGGCTGTTGGGGAGGAAACAACAACTACTAGTTTTTATTCTTCGTTAATAGCTTTAGGAGTGGGTTTCACTCTCGGTAAGTTGTCAATTTCCCTTATTGTCACATCAGTTCCAGACATTAGGAAGTCCTCATTTGGAAAATCAATATGAGGTTGAGCTAACAATTCAATGCCATCATCTCATTCTTCATCATTCAAATTTTCAGAATACTCTAGTAAAGTAGCAAAAAAGTCTCTAGAACACCACTAAGATGAAACAACTTTAGGATCATTATCCTATTCTAGGATAACAACAACTGCAAAATTGAAATGGGAAGTTACAGTTGGTGATTTTCGTGCATCCCCTTGGTCAAGAGCACTATCAGAATGAACTACAAATTCTTCTAATGAAGTGGTCGAGGTTTATTCGAAATTCGCAGTATCGATTAAACTCTCTAACCCTTGTAATGCCTGGGCTATTGTTCTTTCCTGCTCCAACTATTCTAAATTGAATACATTTTGAGCTGATTTTTCTTCTCCTTGTGTCAATTTTTCTTTTGTTAGTTGCTTAACAGGGTTCGAAGAACTCTAACCCTACTTCACAAGTCTAGATGACCTCCTTCTTCTCCTAGGTAGAGAAACTAGAACTGATTCAATTATTTTCTCCGCTTTACTGAGTTTTTGAGGTTTTATAATTTGTTCAGTTCCTTGCAAGATATTTTCTATCATAAGAGTTTCATTTATTTCTTCCTCATTTCCCTTCTCTCGATGCTCATCACTAATTGGAATGTCCCTAGATGTTTCAACAACTGTTTCATTTTCCAAGGGAATGTCTTGACCATTGCCAGGGTTTCCAAGGAACCCTTCCCAAGTCTATTAAACTTGGCTAAGACTTATTATGATTAATAGATTGATGAGTTCATGGTGACTTACAACCAAATCTTGGCCCTTAGACCTCCTTAATCTACTGGCAATCTCATGCAATAATGAATTAAGAAATTATGGAAGGTTCAAAGTTACCTTTTGCCTGAGGGATCCCATGAGTTTGAGATGATACCCACTTACTATGCCATACCTTCCATCACAGATGATGTATCACTAGACAATCCCTACTACTTCCTTCCATGGTTCAACTAATGAATTGGGGTTATACCCCTTCTTTTTTCTGATCAATTATTCACTAGTATACAAGAACAAAAGATTCATGTTTTGGAGAGAGGTGTGTATCTTGCACCACTTTTCTCCTTCCATAGGAAACTCTGTTACTTCTACTATTTCACTTTCACTTACTTGTACCTGTACATTTCTCACCATTATTGTTTTGTCTTCAAAACTCTTTTTGAATTCTAATGCTACCTCATTTTCAAACCCCTGTAACCATTTAAAATACTCTATCGATACATATTGAATCAAGATGTTGTGTACATGTTTTGAAACTTGTAATTGTGTAGGTTTGTATCAAACTAAATGTCCACCCATTGTTTGAATGTTCAACATGATGCAGTCTTGTAACTGGAAACAATAGAATTCACAATATATCATAATACTAAATTTGTACAAAATATAGAGGTTCGGCAACATGCAATGGTATTTAAAAATGTGAATAAAAGTCATCTGTTAGTGCCAAATCACCCCTCCCAATAAGAGTAAAGGTCACCCACAGACGTTAATGAAATATTTATAATATGGAAGGTTTGGCATGTTTGAAGGATAATGGTGTATTAATGTAGTGAAATAAAGTGTCTGTTAAAAGGAAAAATAGGAATTAGAGTATATCTATGACGTATGAGGAAATCATTAATATTTTTATGACTTGTGTGTTGTAACAATAACATGATTTTCTATGACCCATGGAAGATGCAAAAAAAATAAAGGTATACAAAAATTTGTACAAGGAATTAGATAGATGGAAGAAATAATTGTATCAAGTACATCATTACAGAAAATAAGGGAGATTAATTTAGAATGCTAAATTTCCAAAAAAAAAATATTTCTAGTATGTATAATTATAATGAAATACTCATAGACAACCAAACATCACTACTTTCTAGGAGGGTTTTAGGGATGTCTAATATAAATTTAACGATCGCTCTTTTACTAATTTTTAAGGAACAAAATAGCCAAGCTATATTATAATATTTAATTTTACTAAAATACCACAGACATGTCCTATGCTTCTAGTAGGAATCCATAGCCTCAACAGGTTTCCTTTTTAACCCATTGAGATTCTATTGTCCCATTTACTAAAAAAATTTCAAATTTTCTTGTTATGATATAATATATATAGATATAGATATATATTTGTGTGTGTGTGTGTTCAAACATTTACAAAAGGTCATTGTTTTGGCATTGTAACTAATTAACAAAAATTCCATTCACTAGATCTAGTGAGGTAAACAAGTCGGCTCATCATGAGACCTCTTCTCCTTTCACTTAAATGGAAAGGGCGATTACCCTAGCTTGGTAACTAGAAATAGTAATGGCACTACACTAGATCCTATGATCTTGGTAGGTTGGTGCGTGATGGTACCTCCTATCCTATGTTAAATTGTAATTTTTATTAATAAGTTACTTAGTAAATGGGGTGGCATGTCAAATCCTTAACAGTTAGGTATCACCGCTCCACCATGGACCCCCCTTGCAACGAATATTTTATGGGTGGCATTTCTACCCCATTACGAACTAGGGTCCAAAGCAATGATACCTTTGAATATAGGAGATAATCAAGTTCCACGCCCAACAATCTCCCACTTGGAGACTGATTATAGCAACTCCACTGCTGTTTCATTTGCTGGACAATGACTCCACTTTGGACCTAGCTATTCGCATCTTCTTCATGATACTTGAAGACTAATTAAAACTAAGCAGATTCTTAGATTCTCCCTGGTTACAACTTTTGTTAACATATTTGTAGGATTCTGGCTAGTGTGTATCTTTTCCAACTTCAATTGTCCATCTTCCAACACTGACCGTATGAAATGGTACTTGAGCTGTATATATTTAGTCTTGGAATGAAATGCAGAGTTCTTTGCAAGATGTATGGCACTCTGGATATCACTATATAAATTTCCCAACTCTTGCTTCTTACCCAATTCATCCAGAAACCTTTGTAACCAAATCATTTCTTTACTAGCCTCTATAGTAGCAACATAGTCTGCTTCTGTTGTTGAGAGTGCAACAACGCTTTGTAGTTTTGAGACCCAACTAACAGTTGTTCCACCTACAATAAACACATACCCTATTGTGCTTTTCCTGTTATCTCTATCACCCACAATATCTACATCAACATATCCCTGTAGAGCAATGTTTGAACCACCAAAGAATAATTCTTGATTTGTGGCACCTCTCAAATACCTGAGAATCCACTTCACTGCCATCTAATGTTCTTTTCCTAGATTGTTCATGTACCTACTTACAACTCCCACTGCATGTGCAATATTAGGACTTGTTCAAACCATTGCATACATTAGGCTGCCAACTCCTAATGCATATGGAACTTTCGACATATAAGCCATTTCTTCCTGAGTCTTGGGACACTCCTCCTTACTTGATTTGAAATGGATAGCCAAATGTATACTAACTGGTTTTACATTTTTCATATTAAACTTTTTCAACACCTTTTCTATGTACTCACTTTTAGACAATGTTAATTTGCGATTCTTCCTGTCACTAGTTACTCTCATACCAAGGATTTGTTTTGCAGCACCCAAATCCTTCATTGCAAATGAGTTTGCTAATTTTCTTTTGAGCACATTTATTTCCTGAATGTTAGAACTTGCAACAAGCATGTCATCTACATACAATAACAATATAATATAGCTGCCATCATTTTTCCTTTTGAGATAAACACAATGATCAGAGTGACATCTAGTATAACCTTGTTCAGACATAAACCTGTCAAATTTTAGATACCACTACCTTGCAGCCTTTTTTAAGCCATACAAGCTATTCTTCAACTTGCACACTAGTTTCTCCTTCCCTTTTACCTCATATCCTTGTGGTTGCTGCATATATATCTCTTCCTTCAAATCCCCATGGAGAAAGGATGTTTTTACATTTAACCGCTCAAGATGAAAATATTCAGCTGCCGCTAGACTTAAAATAGTTTTGATTGAAGTCATTTTAAAAACAAGAAAAAATATCATATCAAAGTCTATAACCTTTTTCTGTGCAAAGCCTTTCACCACAAGTCTAGCTTTATACCCTTTTCTGCCTCCATCTTCTTCCTTCAACTTATCAACCCATTTATTCTGCAATGTTGTTTTACCTCCAGGCAACCTGACTAAGTCCCAAGTCTGGTTATGTGCTAAGGAGTCCATCTCTTCTTTCATGGCTTGTTCCCACTTCTTCCTAGTTTCTACCTATACTTCTTCTTCATAACATTCTGGTACACCAGAATTAATCAACAATACATAATATAATGAAGGAGAGTATCATTTAGGGGGTCTACTTATCCTAGTAGATCTTCTAACACCACTTCCAGGTGTTTGAGGTGCTTGCTGCTGTTGTGGTTGTTGTTCTGGTTGTTGATCATTATGATTTTCAGGCATCATCACTTTTCCTATGATCTCGTCAAGCACTGTGTATTCTCTATTTTCTTTTTCTTGTTTCCTTTCCTGCAGTTGATCCTTATACAAAACCTTTTCATTGAATATGAAATCTCTGCTGCTGATGATTTTGTGCTTTTCATAATCATAAAAGCGATAACCAAAATCATTAACACCATATCCAATAAATGTACATTTATTTGATTTTCCCTCAAGCTTTGTTCTATTTTCTTTATTAATGTGGACAAAGGCTTCACAACTAAAAGTCTTTAAAAAAAAGTAGTTTACCTGTTCACCTGTCCATACCTCCTCTATAATACCACCATCCAAGGAACTTGAAGGCCCTCTATTTATTAGATAAACAACAGTATCTACAACATCTACCCAAAATTGTAAAGCCAACCTTGCATGCAATCTCATGCACCTTGCATGCTCCATGATTGTCCTGTTCATCCTTTCTGACACGTCATTTTCTTATGGTGTTCCTAGAATTGTCTTCTCTCTACGAATTCCATTCTCTGAAGAATACCTATCAAACTCTTTACTGCAATATTCACCTCCATCATCTGATATGAGACACTTCAACCTTTTTCCTGTCTCATTTTCAACCAAAGCTTTCTATTTCTTGAAAGTATCAAATACATCATATTTATTTCAAATATAATAAATCCAGGTTTTTCTGGTTGCATCATCAATAAAAGTAACATAATAATGAGAGCCACCAAGAGATGATACTTGAGCAGGTCCCCATACATCTGTATGCACAAGCTCTAATTTTTAGCTCTTATTTTCTTTCCGAACTCTAAGGAATTTGACTCTTTTCTTTTTTCCATAAACACAATTCTCAAAGAATTTGAAATAAACATGCTTCAAACCTGGCAACAAATTTCTTGAGTGAAGAATCTGCATGCCCTTCTCACTCATGTTCCTGAGCCTTTGATGCCACAATGGCGTATCTTCTCCTGTAGAGGTTAAAGCATTAATAGAATTAGAAATACCATTGCATAAATACAATGTACCAACCTTTCCTCCTTCCGCTATTATGAGGGATCCTTTAGTGACCTTCCAGGTTTTATATATGAAAGTAGTTACGCAACCTTCACCTCCAAACTGCCCTATTGAAATCAGATTTTTCTTCAGATTTGGAACATGCCTTACCTCCTTCAATAGCCACTGATTTCCATTTTTCTGTTTTATGAAAATTGTACTCATTCCAATGAATTTACAAGCTTTATCATCACCCAATAAAACCTATCCAAAATCTCCTTGAACACAATCATAAAAATGTTTCCTATTTGGTGTGGCTTGGAATGAGGCCCCTGAATCTACCACCCAAGCATCAATAATATTTTCTAATGAAAGACTCAAAGCATCTTGCAAAACGTCACTTGTTACATTCACTTCATGATTATTTTCTTGCTGTGTGTCTCCTTATTTTCCCTTTTGAGACTTGTAGTCCTTCTTCAGTTGTCCTTTCTTCCCTCGTTTTCAGCACACTATCCATGATCTAGACTTGGATCTGCCTTTTCTTGACTTACTGCAATATCTAGGGCTCTTTCCTCTTTCCATTTTTCTTCCCCTAGTCTCTGCAGTGAAAGCATTACCTGATGTCTCACTAGAGATTTTTCATCACATTTCCTCGCTATGGATTGCATTAACAACATCATAAAACTTTAATGTACTATATCTAGAGACAGAGTTACTAATGGCCATAACTAAACTATTCCAACTTTCTGGCAATGAGCATAGAAATAACAGAACCCTAACTTGATCATCAAAAGTTACCCCCACAGAACTTAATTGTCTAGTACTTGTATTAAACTCATTTAAATGATCAACAACAAATCCACCTTCTCACATCTTCATATTAAATAAACGCTTCATAAGAAATACCTTATTTGAGGCTGAGGTTTTTTCATATAGTTTGGTCAATGTTGACATTAAACCCTCTGTTGTTGTTTCCTTTGGAATATTAAACACTACCAACGCCGCTAGGCACAACCATATTGTTCCAAGTGCTTTTCTGTCGAGAATATCCCATTCTGTGTCTATCATACTTTTTGGCTTCTTTGTCTTTCCACTCAATGGTTGGTATAGATCTCTCTGGTACAAATAATCTTCCATCTGCATCTTCCACAGCTGGTAGTTTTGGCCATTAAATTTTTCGACCCTAAACCTATCATCTTTCGCCAATGCTCCCACTCAAACGAGGAACCCTTTTCTCCTGCGATTTTATCAGCCAAATAGACCTTTGGCTCTGATAAAATATTGCAGAAATATAAAAACATAAAACACATAAAACAAGAGAGACACAGATATACGTGGTTCACCCAATTTGGACTATGTCCATTAGAGAAACAACCAGTCCTTATTTTTATATTATCCAACAAACTGAAGAGATACAACCTACAAAAAATCCACTATAATTCCCTCTTTGCTCTCAATCTCCTCTCTCTTTCTCACTCAGAATATAGATATACATAGACGCAATACAATTCCCTCATATATAGCAAGGGGTTACCTTCTAGGGCAAAAAAACATAAATTAAACATAACTTCTACCATCAGATCTCCACTTAATGAATGACCTAGATTGACTATGAAATTACAACATTTTACAAGGTAATTTTACATCTATTATTAGCTTCAAGGGCGCTACCCCTGATCCCCCCACCAGGGGGGGGAGGCTCCCAAAGGTCATAGTCGCCCCCCTTGGACCCCCTTGCAGTGAATATTTTACGAGCAACATTGACGCCTCATTACAAACTGGGGTCCAATGCGGCAATACCTTTGAATACAGAAGATAATCAGGCTCCACACCCAACACTACTAGGATTCGTAACACATAATTCTTTGATGATTTTGGCATAAATGGATATTTTTCTAATAGTTTAAGAGAGTAATTTTTACAGATAAAGTATTCAATTCCCCTAAGAGGTCAATATCAGAGTGTAATGTTGATCTAATCTGGCTAATCTCTCACGAAAATGAGGAGAAACATTTGTAATCTAAATAGGTTCCTTTTTTTTAAAGCTGATTTGCTAGACGATTCTTCTTTAGTAATGATTATGGCAGCATGAGAATGTTCTATCAAAGACTACTCCTTAGCGGGTTTATCATTTTTTGGTTTCTCTTGATTTTTTTAGTGATCTTATAGAAATATCATTCTCCTAGATCTCATACGCAGTTCATTACATTCTAAAGGAGGGGAATCTAAAGCTTCTAAAATTTCAAAAAGGTGCACGAGTCTATTATTTGGATTTGGATTTGGCTATGTAGCTAACTTAGGTTGGAGGAGAGGTGGAACACTTGGAGGTAATTGGAGTGCAAGTTGTACTCGTTATTATCAAGAAAACTAGTGTCCATTCAGAACTGCTAGTCCCACTAAGACAGGTAGCTATTTTAGAAACAAACAAACTAAAGTCACTTATGTTTTCCTTTATGAGAAATAGATGAGAGAGAAGAATTGAGTACCAACCTCAGTCTTTTGCTTCGCTCCTTGCTTGTTTCCTCTCCCCTTTGGCAAATCTTTGCCACTCCTTCCTTACTTGTCTCGCTTCAAAGAACACCTGTAGAGTCAAAGAAACATAATACTGTCAAAGCATAGAGATCTATAACCATAAACAATATAGGATCAGATATATATGAACCATACAAATGCATATATCAATACAAGATTCAGAGATATACAAGAATATGGAGGAAAACTCAAATAGCTTTATTGATAGAAGTAGTAGAAGAGAGGATTACAACCCATTGATCTGACCCAGTGCCATCCTCCTAGCATGAAAGCCCTCTTCACCTCATGAAAAGCTAGATCACCCAACACTATGATGTTCCACATAGAAACCAATAGAACTTCCTTACAAGATACAAAATTCCAGCCTTTAGATCTCTAGGATGAGGGATCCATATATAGATGTTTGCAGGTGGGTGAGTCAGCTTCTAGGTTTTTGATTAGTGTCATTTTTCTGATAGTTCTTGGTTCCACATGGAGATTTCATGATCTCTTACTCATCCCTGGGCGAATTCATAGAGGCAAGTGTCACACGAGAAGTTTATGGAAGATTCCATGATCATCCACCTTGCAAACTGTCTCTGGCATTTGTCTACTCTCACCCATCGCACCCTATAGAAGGGATTTTCAGTATGAATTGCACCCCCAGTGTGCATTAGATGAGATGCATCACACCCTGAGCATGGAGTAGGTGAGATGGTCCAGTTTTAACCAGTTTTGAGTAGTTTTTCATGGAGAACTTCTGGGAGATGATGTAATCAGTTGATCTTCTTCCTTTAGAGTATGAAACAACACTTTTAGGGGCTTAGAAGCCCTTGGTTTATGGACATATAAGATTTGGGTTGCAGTGCCCAAATATGTCTATAACAGTTTCCCCTTAAAGCATGAGGTCGTAAATCTTTTGATGTCGGGCGAAATGCTTTATCATGAGGATCCGAGGTTTTTCGAACTGGAAGGTGACCTGTAATAAGATACAATACAATACATTATCTTCATAATATTTTCATGATCTAGATGAGGCGGGAATTCCAATGCTCAACTTTATAAATTCATTTTCATGTACATTGGACAAACAACCGTATGTATAGCAGACTGATGATTCTAGTAGAGCCATCATCACTTAGCTTGGATGATTATCTGTGCAGCTATGATGTACATTTGATGTCTTTATTTTATTGAATATATCATAGCCTGGATGGATGAAACTAGATCCAGGCTCTTCAAACTCATTCGATCTTCACAAGAAATACAAGTCGATGCATGTGAAACGATGTTCTGATGTCGAACATGGAAAGACATCGCTCGATTACCAGCTAATGATGTAAGCTATTAATAGGCATGAGAGGAATCATCGATAATGATGATGAACCTCAAGGTATGATAGTACAATTCACGTGGTGCAAATACATGAGTTGATGTCGAAGGCCAATGATGTAAACCTATCTTCGAAAGTGAGAAACTTTCCATTGAGGCATGCGAGCTTCAAAGTACTGAAAGGGTTGTTCCTAAGTCAACTTGCATAATGAGCTGATGTCAACAAGAAGTGACCTATCGTAGGAGGGCCTTAATGAATCCCACATCTACGACACGAAACAGAGCAAATGATTTTGTGGAGGTGAAAATGATCTGATGATACAAGGTTTAGGGTGGCGGTCATGAAAGAATGAAGCATGAAGGTATTGCAGCGGATGAGATGTAAGCTAGGTTGGTGAATTCTATGAGCGACTTCTCTTGAACATATCAGTGACAATGAAATGGATTGGTAGTGTTAACCCCAAGAATGGATGGTACGAAGGACCAATGGTGATATGGCCGGTGAACGGAATAACCCAACCCAACTCAATCATGGTAATGGAGTGAAAGTGTCATGTTCAAGAGCGACTTGCTACCAATAAAGTTTCTTCAAGTTTTCTTCCCAATTTTTCCCCAGTCATTGCTGACCAGTACGTCTTTATTTTTGTCAAGCTTGAGGAGGATAACATATGCTTGTTCTATAATTTTCCCTTCGGGAAAATCTGTCACTATGTTTTAACGAGCCTAGCGACAGTGAAACTCACTCTTGTCTGCATGGACAAGTTTGTCACTATTGTTTTAACGAGTTTAATGACAAAGATAACTCGGTCCTTTTCAATTTTAGAGAGTCTAAAAAGAGATGGAAAGGCAACTCCCATAGTCATTTTTCGTAATATAATCCCTTAAGTCTGAAAAAGTGTAAAATAATACAAAAGGGATGAATTTTCGATAGCTTTAATGAGCCGAACAAGACAAACGCTCAATATTTTTTTGTAATGATCCCTCAGGTCCAAAAATATTAAAATATAGAGGAGGGATGGCACTTCCAATGACTTTAACAAGCTGGAGAGGCCAATTGCTCAGCAATCTTTTCATATTTTACGAGTTAGATGAAAAGAGCTTAAAGGAGACTCATTTTTGAGGAACGAGTAACGTTTTTGGATAGCAACTAGTTCTAGGTAAGGTTTGGAACTTTTTTCAATCACGGAAGTGTAAAGAAAGTGGTTAACAGAATCACTCTTCGCAGTTTTTCCTCAAAAGGGTAAATAATCAAGTGGAGGCAAATGATCGGCTAAAAAGCGGAGGTGATGGTGAGAACATGACCAAGGCTGAAAAGCTGATAGTAATGCGATCACAAAAGTTATTTACTGGAAGTGGGTTCATTTTTTAATGAGCTTAACTCTGTGGGAACATATGCTCATTACTAGGTATATTTTTTAACGAGCTTGAACTTTGCGGAAGCATTTCTCGTAGCTTGCTTCATTTTTTAATGAGCTTGAACCATGCGAAAACATATGCTCATATTCGGTTTCATGTTTACACAAGCTTGAAACGAAAAACTATGCTTGTTATAAGTTTGCATTCCCCCAGCATAGTGATGCAAATCGAGGTGCATGCCCCCCAAGCTTAATTGCATTAACGAGGTGGTTGGAATGAAGGTTTACCTTCGAGATCTTTGAAAGACTCAACTTGGATTTTATGAGATCATAATCAAAGACTCGATTTGGAAAGGGATTTGTTTCATTTTTTAATGAGGTTGACACAGTAAAAGACCTATCATCATAACCCTTGTTTCATTTTGTAACGAGGTCGACACAAGATAAGAACTGTTCTCGGAATTCACCGTATTTACAGTATTTGATAGAAAATAAAAAAACTAAAGGATGATTAAGGTCGCTGGAATAATCTTCATGGTAATTTGGAAGATGGGAACGATGGTGGTAATCTTCCCATGGTCCCTCTCCTATCATCATTGACTGAATGATTCCTTCGTTTGTAGAGTGTACATGTGACCAAGGATCTGAAGAGGTTCCATATTCCTTAGACCTATCTATCTAAACACTCGATGAATGTTGATTTGGGTTTGCCCCCTAGGCCAAGAAAATTGATTGCTACAATATTTCTATTGGGCTTGGGGGCAATACCTGGCGATGATCCATGCTGACAAATGTTCGGGAATCTTCTGAATATTTTAGATATAGAAGATATCCTATTGCAGGTCTCCACCGTGGCTACTTCCATCAGATTACTCGGACACAGTAGAGCAAAAGTACCTATCAATGTAGTGCCTTTTAGGAGGCCTACTCTGATATTTTGAAGCAATTGAGAGCTTCCATGGATCATGGGGATGCTTCCCATAACTTGTGATCTGTTGGGGAGGAAGGTTTGTTGGTCAACGATTATAATTCCTCCTTGAAAAAGAAATGCAATCTTTCTAAAGTATGTTGACACAACAACAGCCATAGCATAAATCTAGGGCCTTCCTAGTAGAATGTTGTAATCAAGGTTTCCATCAATAACTTCAACATCAATTTCTATTGTTTTGTCTCCCAGTTCAACTTGCAAGTTACTTAAAATCCCATATGGGGTGTATGTCATTCCATCGAATGCTCTTAACATCATTGACGATCGCGACAAGGTTGGTGAGCCTAACGTTTTCCAGCAACTCATTGACATAATGCATCTGGATGCCCCCTCATCAATAATTATTCGATGAATAGTTTTGTTGAGGGCTTTCACTTGCATGAGGAAAGCGAGTTGTGTTGGTAACTGGGGTTCATATCCTTTATGATTAAAGGCCACAAGATTGGAATCCGTTGGGTCAATCTCACCTATTGCTAATAATAGAGCCTGCTTTTGGGAGGGACAATTTTGCAGTACTTCAAGTGTCGACATAGCGGACGGCGATTGGGCTAGATCCTCTACTATATTATAATTTTGTGCTACTTGGGAACCAGGATTAAATTTCAATTTGTGTACTACTCCCTATTGGGTTGTGTTATATTCTTTCCACATAGTTAACAGGGGGTTTGAGGGGTACCCGTAACCCCACTTTATGGGGTCCAGGGCAGCGCCTCAGAAAATTTTGGTTTTGGACCCTATGTTAGGTTGGGCGGACCCACCTATGGTTTTGTGCATGATTTTCACACATGTCTTTTGGACGCGATGTTTTTCGGTCCATGGTTTTGGACGCGATGTTTTTCGGTCCATGGTATTGGATGCTTCGGCACGTATAAATATGTATTGTAACATTGAAAGGAACATAATGAAAAATCAAGCTGGTAGTCTCAGTTTTGGGATCCAGTGGGAAATCTCTACGTATATGTGTTTTATGTGTTATGCTCTCGCATTTTTATTTTTCCTGTGATTTAGAATTCGTATGCAGGTAATTTCTGTACGAGGTTAAAACCTACACGGCAACTATAATCTACCCATGCCCCTCCAGCCGAGGTGGGGTTACATGTCATGAATTCAATGCCCTATTTGGCGAATGGTCCAAAAACGACAACAGGATGCAATGGTGCAGGTGGTAATCTAGCTTTATGTTCATAGATCTGGCATGCGTGACAACTTCTGACAGCAATTGTGCAATATTTGAATATGGAAGGCCAAAAGTAACTAGCACAGAGAATTCTCTGTGCTGTAGCATAACCAAACAAGTATCCACCACAAGAACCTATATGGAAATCATTCAAAACTTTCTTGGCTTCCTCATGAGTTAGGCACCTTCATAAAATTGTATCAATACCACGACAATAAAGAGTGTCGCCAATGATCAGATAATATTTGGCTTGGTATCGGATATGTCAATGTTGTGACTGAGAGGTATCAGTCTGGAAAGTTTGGTTGTGGAGATAAATTAGTATATCTCCATACCATGCGTCAGATGATGAAATCAAGAATAGAGACTCATCCATAATTGATGGTTCTGATGTTGAATCAATGGTATTTGAGGGAAGGTCGCAAAGAAGCTTGGCGAAGACTAGAGATTTCATTGATTTGGATTTGATGGAATCCAAATCAAACTTCTGCAAAATGGTGATCCATTTTTAGTATTTTCCCCCCAGCAATTGACATGACAAAATATATGTCATAGGGGTTGCAATCTGAAATGACAATGGTCTTTCGGAGTAGGATGTAGTGGCGAAATATTTGTACAGCTTGAACTGCAACCAGAGATAACTTTTCGACATAAGAGTACTTAACTTCTGTATCATTAAGATTGTGGATCATGTCACGCGGAATGAGTCGATCTTGCGGACAAGATAGACCTTCCTAGAATCTAAAGAAGACCTAATGACAAACAAACCAACCAGACACTATCTTTCTCTAAATTTGCTTTATAAGTAATGGGAAACAAGTGTGTTTTAAGGCCTACCTCATGTCTAATGCAAGTTCAGAGATGCCTTCGCTCCTTTGATCCAAGTAAGTTCCTTTGTCGCAAACCTGCAAGCACAAACAAGGCAAACGATTAAATAGCACCTGAATATCCAATATTATAAAACATATTTAACATGAAAGTCAAGGAGTCCATGAAACAAATAACATGAGATACTTGTTGAGAAAAATGAGCTTGATTGTATTAATTCAAAAAGAGAAGAACCTTACAACCTTTGCCTTGACGCTGTACAAGCTCCTCCCAGGGTCCAACAAGAAGTCTCCTCTACTTTGACAAGCTTCACTCACTTCCCAATGAGGCCAAAAAGGTATGTGATCTCTCCTCTTAAGCTCAAATAGGAAGTCTTGATTTCACTAGCATTTACCCTCAAAAGTTCAGCTTTTAACCTCCCTGGCCACTGACCCAATGCCTCAATTTATAGTGCAATGGAGATCAGTTACCAGCTCCTCCTTCAAAGGGATAGAGTCCTCCTTCAAAGGGATAGCTCCTCTCAACAAGGGATTAATTCCTCCTATGATGGGATGCATGAACCACTTGGAGCGAACAATCCATGTAACAAATGCTTCTAGAAAACTCTAGAATTAACCCAAGATGAGTTTTTTAAGACAAAGATTGCGCCTTTTGACTTTTACAGGGGTACGCACCCTCCCCTTTACATACAGAGCGTATAAGTACACAAATAACTTGAACAAAAGGTGCGGGCCCGCAGGCAAAAGTAAGAGAAAGTGCGGAACCAGAGTTACATTGCTTTTTTGATGTCTTTCTCTCATTTCTAAAGCTTGTTTTGAAGAGCTGAGGTTTGAGACTTGCTTAGGAAGCTTGTATAGGTGGTGATAGACCCATACCGACCGAAAATAATGAAGGTGACGATATTTTTGTGTAACAGATTGCCCCCTAAAGTGCAAAGTCTGTAGTATATGAGGATTTTTCATTTATCATATAGGAAGAGTGAAGTGCTTTATCATTTTGAGGATCATCTTGCAGAGAGCCCGATTGGAACCTGTAAAAACATTCAATGCAAAATATATATATGAGATCATATCATCACTGAGGTAGGCATTCCCATACTCAGATAAAAACTGACTAAGAGACTGAAAACTGACTAGAAGACTAACTACTGCTCTGATATAAGAATGATCTCGTAACACATCATAAGTACAGACACATGTGGACACAGTATGGACGCAGCCATCTGTTTATGAATAGTCCATAATATAATGAATACAAAATTCCTCGCAACCTGGATGGTGGAAACTAGATCCAGGGTCTTCACTTCTACGTCCCGAAATAGTACGATTCTATCCATGCGATTGAATGTGTCGAAGTCGAACATGGTAGAAACCGCTTGATTACCAGTCAATGATGTAAATTGTTAACAAGCGTG
>APFE031106654.1:0-30325 GCA_000404065.3 Pinus taeda | reverse complement strand
TTTATTGCATGTTTTTTATTATATTTATGCTAATAGAGTGAATTGGGTTAGTCATTATGCCAACAAGTCTAATATGTGCTTTATGCAGTCTTTTTGGTCAATTTGAAGACAAAATCAATGGTTTAAATGAGCACTTGGAAGCGAAATTCGTGGAGACAATTTTTAGGAAGGTGTCCCCTTAATTTATGGGCCCTTACCTTGTATTCTCCACCATCAGCTCGGATTCAAGGGCCGCCAAATCGATTATCACAAGGGCAGCCAAGCATGTCAAGTAGGATTGCTGTTAACTGCAAGTTTTGGGCAGCTGAGTCCCTAAATTTTAGGAGGACTGTTGGGGTTCTAAATTTGTATAAATAAGAAGGCTTAGGGCCTCATTTTGGGTTAGCCAGTAGTTAGTCACTTTCTAGGCCGAAGTTAGCTAGTTTGTAGTTCGATTTTAGTCATTTTTTAGGCAGTAGTTTAGCTCTACATTTCAGCACATTTCCAAGTGTTCCTTGTGGACAGTTTTTTATGTAACTATTATTTCTTGAGCAATAAAGATGAATCCAGATTTGCACCAGCTCTAATCTCTCTTAGGAGGTTGTAGCTCTTGGGTTTTGGCCCATCTCAAATTCCCAGTACCTCCTTTGTTTACTTTCATGTGTCTTTGCTACATTCTTAGAATAAAATATGCCATTTAGATTTAACTCTTGGTTTGTTATTTAGGTTGCTTTTGATGGTTAAAGTAACTTTTCATGTTCAGATTTAGGTTATAGGTTATTAACATGGAAAAAGCTTCAGAAAAATGCCAACGAGCACCTTTGATTTCACCTCTCCCTCATAGGATCGGGGGTTGGGATCAAAGTGACCTTGCTGCCCCAAAAAACACTATTTTTGCTTTGCCATGCAATACCTAGTGTACGATTTTAGTTTGCAGAAGTTGGTTACAAGTTCAGATCTTTGAATTCTTCGCTGCATAGTTAATATACATGGTTTCCTTGCAAATAAATCTTCTGTTCATTTCCTTTGTTGTTATCTAGGTCAGATGAGGTCAAAATAATTAGGTTCTCGATTTTTCAAGTATTCATTTGTCAAATTCGAAAAATAACTTGCAGAGTGTCTATCATACTTCTCCATCTGCCCATACTCCATCCAACCTACCTACTTCATTCTCCATTTCATATCTTTTCCTTACCTTTGTCGCGTTCCCTCACTTTGCCCTAATTCCCATATTTTTGTGCAACGTTGCTCCACTCCGCCTTGAACAAATCCAACCATCCTCGCCACTCCTCAGCTCCATTCACCAAGCCCTAGACCTCCTCACACCCTTATCTCACCTCCATACCCATTCCTTTACCTTTCTTCCTCCATCCTGTCATAAGGAAAGAGTTATTTTTGCTGACAAAACTAACCTCCCTAGGAGTCTAAGACTCTCTAGTGAAAAACAAGACATTTAAGAGCAATCCTTCTCTAAACATGCATTATCCTATGAGAAACCAAGTGTTTTTCGATCCTACCTGAAATCCAACGCTCGTTGTAGCAGTCTAGCCTCTTCGATCCAGATGAGCTCCTCCTTCACTTTGAAACCTGCATACACTAACAATCAAACGATTACATAACACCTGAATATTCCATAAAACAAAGCATATTCAACATAGACCAAGGAGTATATGAAACAATTCATTAACAACAAATCATTGAGAAGAATGGACTTATTTGTATTAAGGAAACAAAAAAGAAACCATTACAACCTGAGCCTTGGTGTTGTGCAAGTTCCTCCCCGGGTCCAGCAAGAGTTTTCCTCTACTTTGACAAGCTCACCCACTTCCAAATGAAACAAGAAAGGATGGTAATCTCTCCTCACAAGCTTACAATGGAAGTCCTAATTCCAGCAGCATCTACCCTTTGGAATGTTCAGCCTTCAACCTCCCCTCCCTTGACCCAATGCCTGTATTTATAGTGTTCTAGAGGAAGTTATTCAGTTCCAACATCAATGGGATCCTCCCTCTTTTGGATGGGGTAGCTCCTCTCTTGATGGGATAAGCTCCTCTATCATAGGGATGCATGAACCATCTGGAGGCGCTCAATACACGTCAAAAACTCTTATAGAAGGCTCTAGAAGTGACCACAAGTAACTTTTTAAAGATGAAACTCGCGCCTTTTGACCTTTACAGGGGTACGCACCCAACCTTTAGCTTACAGAGCGTACAAGTACGCAGGTATAGTGTATTTGGAGTGCGTACACGCAGGCAAGGTAGAGAGAACCTGCGTACCCAGAGATAAACATGTTTTCAAGTGACTTTCTCTCTCTTTGAAGTTTTGACATGAAGAGCAGAGGTATGGGGCTTGACAAAGAGGACAATGTGGCTATTGATGAGGCCATATAGACTGCAAATAGTCAAGGTGACAAATTTCAGTGTAACAATAACATTACTATTTTGTTTATTGTCATTTCTTGGAATGAAATATTTGATTTTAAAGAGAAAGGATCACTTTTTGTGTGGTTAGATGGTTATATCATGAGTAAAATGTAAGGTTCCAATGAGAGATGAACACCGAGGATGGTGATCTTGTTAAGGGGGGAGTATGTAACATCCCTAAATAACTTAGCGTAAATTAATAGTTACGAATTAGTTATTAACTGATTCTTGATATGTGGGAAACTGATTGAGGGGAAATCAAGAAAGGGGATCTTAGAAAAAGGAAACGCTTCTTTTCATTGTAGTTTTATTAAATTCTGGGCGAGCATTGTCAGTGACGCACGTGATGATGATGGGAAGGGGACCCGCTATTCATGGGAGGGTGGACACAATAATCTGGTTTCTTTTTACTCACTTTATTCATCTGTTAATATTCTTCCAGTCAGGATGCACACAAACTTTTCAATTGCTCTGGTAATACTTATATCCCTCAGTAAGGGAGAAATTGAAGAGTATTCTCTCAATGGAGACCGGTGAAGTGGAGGAGCATCTCCTTGTTGCTGGCAAAAATGGCCATGTGGATGATATAAACCATCTGGAACTGATTTTGTTGAATGCAGATAACCGACCATGGACAAAAATGACGAGACATGTTCTATTCTTAGAATCCAAACTGCTATGGGAGCTTGCTTTACCAACAGTGGTGGTGTATGTGGTGAACTATATAATGAGCATGGCTACTCAGATCTTTTCTGGCCATCTTGGACACCTGGAGCTCGCTGTTGCATCTCCCAGAAACAATAAGATAAGTAACTTGCCACTTTCATGAAGAAAAATATAGGTATGTTTTATTTGGGTATCTTTTTGAAGGATTTCTTACCAAATATAGATAGTAAATGCATAATTGTATGTAAAGAGGAATGTGAAAAATGAGTGGACTTAAAAGCTAAGAAAATATGTTAGTGCATGCAGTAAAAGATTGAATATTTTATATGTTTTCTTGGTAGAGAAAGTATTTGTATGCATGCAATAAAAGATTCAATATTTATATGTTTTCTTGGTAAAGAAAACATGTTAATGCATGGAGTTAAGGATTGAATATTTTATATGATCTCTTGGTAGAGAAAGTATTTAAATGCATGCAGTTAAAGATTGAATATTTTATATGTTTTCTTGGTAAAGAAACAATTTTAATGCATGTAGTAAACGAATGATTATTTTATATGTTTCCTTGGTAAAGAAAATATGTTAATGCATGCAGTTAAAGATTGAATATTTTATAGGTTTTCTTGGTAAAGAAAATATGTTAATGCATGCAGGTAAAGATTGATTATTTTATATGTTTTCTTGGTAAAGAAAATAGGTAGTTCCTCTTAGAAAGACTACATGTGAGTCTTGTGTGTGAAATGCTTGTCTCTTGTCATTTTCTTGGAATAAATCCTTGCTAAATATAGCCAAAATATCTTCTTGAGGAAAGATGGTGAGGCATATAATCTTCCTGAGGACATAGTGTGAAAAGTGGCCAAGTTTTCTTTGAAATAAAATATGTATTTTTATTTAATAAAAGTTTCTTGAAAAGGGATATATGCTAATTGCATTGTGATTCTAGCTAGTTTCTAAGTTTCTAGTGAAATAATTATGCATTACATGCATGATAGAAATAGCTAATGATGTGCCTCTAGGCACATAGATATTCATTTCTAAATTTCTTGAAGAGAGAGTGTGTTTATATAAACATAAATATAGTTTCATTTTATAAAAGTGTGCATACTTCATGTATGAAAATGATGCCTTTTATGAGAGATCTCTTGAAACAAAAATAGAGTTTCATATTCTTAAAAGACATATGAATAGTGTTCATATCATATCAACAATCCATACTTGTTTCATGAAAAGATTATGTGCATTGAATTAAAAGTAATTGTGTTAGGAAAAACACATGTTGCATGCACATAAGGGTAGCTATTGTGACTTTGGAAATATGATTTCTTGTGTACATAGAGAAAGTGATTATGTTAACTTTCTTGAAAATAATAATCTCTTGAAAAAATTGTCTTGTTAGATGAGTTGTGTCGTTTTCTCGATTTTGATGCATAAAAGGGTAAGTTAACCATGTTATTATATCTTTATTTTTATGCATAAAGATGGATATCTATAATAATTTCTTTAAAGGGACGCATGAGAAACCTTCATATAGGACGATAGAGAAATGAGGTTATAATGACTTCCTTTAAGAAAGAATTATGTAATTGTTTACATGAAATGTTGACAGAATTCTAGAAAAGGGAATATGTGTTGCATACATTAAAGGAGGGCTCTTATGATAAGCCATTGGATGCGCAAAGAATAGTCAGCGTGTTCTAGAGATGTGTTTTTTGTATGGCTATAAGAACTATTGGGCCATATTTCTTTAGGAAAATGATATGTGATTATTGTTATGCTAACATAACTATTATCTTAGCTTCTTGTTGAATGAGATGTGTATGCACATGAGATTTGTGTTAGCTTTCAGATGTGTATGCACACGAGATTTGTGTTAGCTTTCATTAGAAAGGATATATATTTGCATGCAAGAAAAGACTATAGGTTGTGTGAGAATGCTTTATATATTTGCATGCATCAAAAGTAATAGCTAAAGGACTAGATCTTTTGATAAAGTTTATGTAAATTTTCATGTAAGAAGGTTATAATTGATGTTTTAGTTAGTCCCATCAAAGGAATTCCTTATTTTTTGTCCTCTAAGAATATGTTCTTATGCAAAGGGAAATGCTAGTTAATAAGATTATTTATAAATGTAATCATGATGTCAATGTTGATAATGATAACATGGCAGGTAAAGTTGGATTACTTGCGCAAGGCATATATTATGTTTAACGTTGTGGTAGGAAAAGGATTAATGGTCCATGCAGATGAGTGCGAGTTGCGAGATCGTACATTGCTAGAACAATCATGCCACAACAAATGTTGCATGTGGCAATATGTAAGTAAAGGGTTTCACGGAAATTGTATTAGCTTTTAGCTAGTTATGTGACAACTTAATGGTAATTCATTGTAATAATTTTATAACAATGGTTAAGGGATATAATCCCTTATAAGCCATTGAGTGAGGGGTGAAAACCCTCAGGAGCGTTTAATAATAAGATTAACCGTTTGCTAGTTTTCACCCTATGGGGTTTCCAGGGTATATTGGTGTTCAATGGTGTGCCTTTTGTGTTAGTTTGATGATGTTGAATCCTTGATGATGATGATTCTTTATTGGATGTGATAATCATAATATCCAAATTATGTGATTAATTAATATAGTTAAGGAAAATTATGAAATGGACGCGAGGTTCATGAGACAATTTATGTTATTACACTATCATAGTGGTGGTTAATGGTTATGCAACTTACTGTCTTCTATTGCAATTTACTTCATGTACTAATGAACATTATATCTAATGGTTAATGAGGAATGTGGAGTTGTGATTTGGATAATTACTTGTGCGTAATTTGTATAAAAAATTCTAACTCCCTACTTTTACATGTGAGGTTACCGGGGTACGTTACATATATTTCAAATATATTTATTTTTTTAATCTTACTTAATTTTTTTCATTTCTATTCAAGTCTCAAACTTCATCTACATCATTTTTTTCTACTATCTTTCTTTCTATTTACTATCTTCTATATATTATATATAGATATAGAAAATGTGGAACTCACGGAGCATATAGAGTCTATATTCTATATAGGTGGCTACTTCTTGAGTTTTTGATGATTATCTTCTATAAATTATATATAGATATAGAAAATGTGGAACTCACAGAGCATGTAGAGTCTATATTCTATATAGGTGGCTACTTCTTGAGTTTTTGATGATTTTAGAAAAGCTTTTGAGTTGTAAATTTACACCATTAAGGACAAAGCCAGAAAGGAAAAGGAAATTTACAGGCCATTTGAAGTACCTGAAAAGTTATTGATTTTTTAATAATTAAAAGAGTTATAAAATTGTTAAAATTAGTATCATATATAAATTAATATTATTTAATATTATTTTAATAATATTTATGTATGTATTATTTTTTTCAATCTCATATTGTATTTATTTTATTATTATGTTTTATGTTTGTTGATAATTTATTGGGTAATTTTTATAATTGTATTATGTAATTGTGAAAAAGTAAATATAGATTTAGAGGTGTAAATATAAATATTTAAACATTTATCTCTTAATATAAAAAATAAAAATATATAACATATATAATGTAAATTTAAGCTATAAATTTCAATTATCCTAGAATTAAGATGTAAGATTAGAGTTAAATGTAAATTTTAATTACATTGGATTTACTTTTTTATGAAAGGCTTGGTTTTAATTAAGATGTAATATTAGAGTTAAATGTAAATTTTAATTACATTGGATTTAATTTTTTATGGAAGGCTTGGTTTTAATTATTTTTGTTACATTGGTTGTTTTAAGGTGTTTTATAATTCAATATAGAGAGATTTTTATGTTAAATTTTTATATTTAAAATTAAATCATATTATATCCATCTTAATAGTGGATCTATCAAGTGTTGAGATGGATCAAATCTATCGAGGTGTAAACCTTTCCTCAATTTTTGTATGCAAAAAAGAGGTTAAGGTTTGGAACAAATCATATGTTTATGTTTGAGATTTGATCCCTCAAGCATCGTAATAGATTTGGGTGAAGATGGGCCTAGGGTGCTATTAACCTTTCCAAAGTCAAAAGCATGGGGAGTTATATTTATCTCTAGTAAATTAATTAAACATATCTTGCTAAATATAGTAGGTTATATGTCCTATAATATAGAATATTGCAATACCTATTAGAAGTGAGGTGAAGGCTAGTGGGTGAGTTTTTAATTGTTTTAAAAGAAATATATTGCATGGTTGTGCCTCTCCAATGTCAAAGTGAGTATCTTATTTTTGTTAAGTATTATATAATGAAAAAATAATAGAATTAGTTTCTTCGTATAAAGGTGTGTTATTCTATCCATTTGGTTTTAATTCCCAAGGGGAGATGACCCAAGAAATAGGCTTTCCCACTGTCCTAAATTTTCGGATCTTGCAAAGTCATAAATTCTCGACCCAAATTACTCGAAGAAGTTATCAATTCAAACAAAAACTAAATAGGAATAGCAAATAATATATTTATTATAATTTTTAAAGATAAATTACTATTATTTTTTAAAGGCTAAAATTTAACATAAAATATAAGATAATTATGTCTTTTGATTTGAAATAGAGTGCCTTGTAACACTCTCTCACACTCGCTTGTATTTTCTTGGGCTATGGTAGGTATTAACTATACATTTTATGTAATCTACATGATACATTATTAAAATAGGGGTCACAAAATATTTTTAAATAATTTTCTTGAAATATTAGATATGATATAACCATTGCATTCTACTTGTCGAGAGACTTCCGACAATATAAAATTTATCTCAATTTTTCTCTTCGCTAAAAAGTTATGCCACTACCACATCATCTCAGGCATTGGGCAATTGTACTCCTCCCCCTATGTATTTGCTAGTTTTTCCCCATTATATGAATTTTTTGAATAATTCCTAATCTAGTGGGATCTACATGACATGTCACATTGAGTAGAACATTAACTTGTCAACTTCCCATTTTAATTTATAATAACAAAATAGTTTGGAAGTGGGTGATGGATCGAAGATAGGGTTCCACAATGGAACCATGATCAGGTCACACCACTCCTTGTTAGTCTTTATCCTTCACAACAGTATACACTACTAAATTCCCTAGCAATGGGTGATAGATGGTGTTAGTGATCTAGATTGAAACCATAACCATGTTATGACATTCAGACGTGTTGTTTCTTGCAACATTTGAGCATTAACCAAGGGAAGAAAAGGTAGTGATTGGCGAGTGGTTGTAGTGTTCCACATTGGTACAAGGTAGATGTGGGCACTGCCATATATACCTATTTGTGGGACCCATTGTGTCTTCTTCCATGGTGTTTTTTGACATTCAGCCATTAT
Organism: Pinus taeda; assembly: GCA_000404065.3. Lineage (NCBI taxonomy): Eukaryota > Viridiplantae > Streptophyta > Pinopsida > Pinales > Pinaceae > Pinus > Pinus taeda. Next base: position 21,912 of record APFE031106654.1, on the reverse strand, counting down.
AATCATTTTTTGTTGGAATGGGTTAACCCTTAACATCATTATTTTCCCAACCACAAATGACCTCCCACATTCATAAGTGCCCCAAACACACCCCATGATCCAAGTGGATGTTGGTGGCCACCCACCTAGCCCACTTGGACCCCCACAACCGTCTCCTTTAGTTTTTCAGTTTCCTTATTTATAGCACAATTTACTATTTTTAGTAGTTTTTCGGGTCGTGAACTTCCGAAGCCATTTTGAGGCCCTGAACGACATTTTTTTTGAAAAACTAGGAGCAACATGGGTCCATGGACCGATATTTCTCATCCCAAAGTTTTAGTCCTCAGATAGCTCTTTCTAACAAGATATTGTGTCCATCAAATGGAGATCGTATGCTAAAGTTATGACCCTAGGAAGTTGATGTACCCATTTACCCAAAACAAGGCCATTGTTTGGCGCTTCATCTCCTAGGGTTAGGTTTTTGGATGTTTGTGGTTTTCCATTATTTCTCAACAATAAATAGGACTTTGAGCCTCATTGTAAGACAGTTCAAAGGCATGTAGCTGTCGCATCTCTTCTAAGAGATAAGCTACCATCGCCCTGGCTAGTTTATTTCCATTTCCGTTTGTAAGCATATTTCAGTATTTTACATTAATGAAATGAAGCATTATTTTTGTTGCATCTCTGTATTTATGGTTATATCTATAATTTGATGCGTTCCTGTATAAATCCAGATCAATGGTATCAGAGCGGTTTGCTCTTTCTCTCTTTTTCTTTGCATGTCCCTAACGAGGTTGGGATATAAGGAGTTAGGGCTTGAAATGGTCAAATTGTTGCAAGACCAACATCAAAAATCCTGACGACATCCCATGGTGGATGAAAAGAAAGATGAGGGGGTAGGAGATCCTATCAAAATCTTGCTTGAAGAGGCCCTCGAGCGACAAAGGAACACGATGATGGACAACTTTGCCCAGATCCTTCAGTGGCTACCCAAGGGAATCGCATTTGCTTCCAACAGCTACTCTGGAAATGCCACCCCTTAAGGTACAAGTTAACTTTGAAATCCCCATATTCAAGGGTCAGATAGGCGCAAATGCCGTAGATAAATGGTTAAATATGCTAGATGGTTATTTTTCTGTTCATAATTTTTCCAGCTGGGAAAATATCACTTTTGAACTTCTCAAATTATCCCCCCACATCAAAGATTGATGGGAAACCTACTACGAGCAGAAGGATAAAAGTACGAGCTCACTATTTTCAGTCGCACCTACTTGGAATTCATTTCGAGATGCCATCAAGTAGTAGTACTACCACGTCAATATCTATGAGGATAAATACATAAAGTGGACCACGATGTGGCTGGCAAGGGAGCAAAATGTGCTAAAGTTCACAAATATTTTTCATACCCTTCACACAAAGTTGGGTATTAAGGATTATGAGCTGCATTTGGTACTCAAATACCACGACTACCTACATAGATACATCTAAGATGAGATGGAGTTCCTGAACATCTCCTCGCTTGGTACGACATACCGATACACTATCAAGATTGAGCAGAAGTTTAAACAAAAGAAGTGAGACTTTGGATCTATGAATTTGAAGAACAAAGGACAAAGCCAAGGCGGGGTGACCCAAGAAAACCTATCGAAGCCGCAAGAAAAGAACAACACCACGAAGTGAAAGAAGGACACAAGAAAGTGGTGTGAGTTCCATATGGGTGCCACTTATAACACAAGTGAGTGTCGGACCAAGCAATCGTTGGTGGATAAGTTGAAGACTTCAGAATCACATGCATGTTTCGACCCTGAGTCAGAACCTGACAAGGGGAATGAAAAAGGGAAGAAAATCATTGATGCAGAGCCCAACACAACTGTTGCCACCACCAAGGTCTAGAAGAATGATATCGAAGATCTAGAGGAGGGGGAGCATCTTTTCCACTCACAAATGTGGGTGAAGGGTTCGCCACTGCAATTCATTGTTGACAATGGTAGCCAAAAGAACCTCATTTTAGCAAAGGTCGTGAAGTGGTTGGGCCTACCAACTACACCACACATGTAGCCGTATAGTATCGAGTGGCTTCACCAAAGACTAGATCTCTGAGTCCGCCAGCAGTGCCGCCTTCCCTACAGAATCAAGCCCCTCACAAATGAGGTATTGTGTGGTGTTGCACCTCTGGATATTTGTAATGTATTATTAGGCCAACCATACTCGTGTAGGTGACATGTTGTGTATGAGTCAAGGCCTCACATTGTTATTGTTTCTTTGGGTAATTCATTAAATATGATACTATAGGTAGCCCCACCTACCGCCACCTCTTTGATCTCTGCTAAGAAATGCAACAAGATCATCTCCTATACTAGGAGATTCATTTTCTGTCTGGTTCACCCTCAAATTAAGGGGAAGATCGTAGCCACATCCATGGCCACTCGGAAGGGTTACTTCACGTAGCAGAAGCAGGTGGATATGGTCATGAAAGAAGGCAGGGACATCTTATCCTCAACCACAGGGCTATCGTTTCACTGTCAGGTCAAGCATTCATCCGATCTAACTTCCGGATCACCTCTACCCAATGGGCCAATCTATCGTCACTCCATTGTGGAAAATTTCAAGTACAAGCAGCAACATGATCAACATTGGGTTCCACACAAGTTTCAGGTGGGCGAAAAAGTCTGGTTGCACCTGCAGAAACAACACCTTACAAGAGCCCATCAGAAGCTCAAACCACTCTGATATGGTCCTTACACCATTACTAAGGCTGTGGGAAACAATTCTTTGGACCGCAGCATTCCCCCATTCCTTCACTTTCACTGAGTGTTCAATGTGGACCACCCTCGACCATGCTTCCCACCATTATTAGACACATAAGAGGTTGCAGAACAGCTCACCTAGGACAAGTTCAACAGAAGTTTCCTCATCTGATGGAGGAACTCAACGCAATGGGACCATTAGTTCCTAAGGGGGGAGGAATGATCGAGGTGGATGTTGGTGGCCACCCACCTAGACCACTTGGACCCCCACAACTCTCTCCTTCAGTTTTTCAGTTTTCTTATATGTAGAAATATTTACTATTTTTAGCAGCTTTTGGGGTCCTTAACTTTTGGAGCCGTTTTGAGGCCCTAAACAACGTTTTTTGAGAAAATTGGGAGCAGCATTCCAAATTTGTATTCCTCGAATATATCTTCCTAATGAGGTATTTTTCATGTTAGACAGAGATTATATGCCAAAGTTATGACCTCGGGAAGTTGATGTACCAATTTACCCAAAACAGGGCCCATTGTTTTGGCACTTCATCTCCTAGGATTAGGTTCTTGTATGTTTATGGCTTTCCATTGTTTCTCAACAATAAATAGGCCTTCGAGCCTAACTGTAAGACAGTTCAGAGGCATGTAGTTGCCACATCTATTCTCATAGATAAGCCACCATCACCCTAGCTAGTTTATTTCCATTTGTGTTTGTAAGCATATTTCAATATTTTACATTAATGAAATGAAGAATTATTTCTGATGCATCTCTGTATTTATGATTATATCTGTAATTTGTTGTGTTCCTGTTTAAATCTAGATCATCCCATACTCCCAAATTCATCATGTCATCAATTATAAAAATGGGAAATTATGACTCATGATGATCTTCCCTCCACATATTATTATTAGTGCTTCATAATTGCATATACATATACCGCTTAATTCTAATACTTGAAATGGAATTTTCCAGAGTGAGGACTCATGCAATCATTAGTTAGTCACCCTTTATTGATCCAGAACCCCAAATAATCAAAGGAGAAAGAATACAAAGGGATATCTACCCTCCACATATGGGTGTTGACCCGCGCAACCCCAAGATGCTCAAACCAATGGATTTATGTTATAGATTCTCAAGAATAAAAAATAAAAAATGGAATTTTTGGGAAATTTCTTAAGGCAGAGGGCACTTCTTGTACACTAAATTTGTAAGGATGAGGGCCAAGGCTTAATCATAGGCCCTAAGTAACAATGAGTCTTGTATAAAGTGTTCCAATAATGCCTAAATTACTTTGTATCCAAAAGAAGATGAATTCATGGTCTCAATGCCAACTCACCCAACTTCAACATTGTAAAATATGAAATATGTGAGGTTTTTCTACTATAAGATATATTATATGGATTAACTTCTTCAATGAATCAGGATTCTTCCATTCACTAGCAAGGGGACTTGCAAGGTTACATGTTTATATAAGATGGAATCTCATAATGTTATAGCAATATATATATATATATTATATTATATATATATATATATATATAAATATAATATATATCTAAAGTGTATGTAAACTTATAGATTCATCACATCATTAATAGACAAAATGACCATCAACTCTCACCAAATACTCATTTAACACATGGCATAAAAGTTAGACTCATAACATGTAAGATGACCCACAATCATGGTTATGGTAGTGGGCTATTAAAATTAATAAACATATAATATAGATAAGAATTTATGATATAATAGTTGAGTGAACTCAAAACAATCAATGGTGGTCATATAAGTGATCCTACAAATTCATAAAGATGGAGGCAATAAACCCATTTAGCAAATCCTTATCATTATGGACAATTAAAATAGCATATCAATGTTGAATATACAATGATTCAAAAATTATTTCTTAAATCATGTGCAAAATGGCATATCAACCAATAATACAACAAACATTTGGCATATCAACTAATAACATAACAAACATTTCCATTGTCAATAAATCAAATATGCATAAATCATTATACTTATCTACGTGATTTAGATAATCTATAGCTAGAGGAGGGACTTAGACACTCCACCCAATTTGTACACCAACTACATTCTAATATTTCTTGTAGTTGATCATGCTTAATTTGGATCTAGAATGTGAGGGGTTCTTGGATGAGGAAAATTCACACCAATGTATTGGTCAAACACCTAAGAGATGAAGCCCACTACATAGGTGATTTATAAACTGCACTCTAGTAGTAACCACCATGGTCAGTCACTTACTCTCTAAGCTTAAAAACATTAGGATCCACCCAAATTCCAAAATTGTATGTTTCTAAGTTTCATCGAATTGGTTGCATTATAGGGTTCATTCATAATATAGTTATAAAACAATTAGCAAGCACCAAGTGGTTCATCAACCTAAATTCAAGCACCCAATAGTTTTAAGAAATCCTTTACTAGAGACTTGGTCATTCATCATCCAATTGACAAGTATTAAGTGTTCCATGAGCAAAGAATAAGCACAAAGTGGTTCATTGGCGAAAGGAAGACACTTAATTTTTAAACTAAATCTCTTCCTTCATACTAGGAACATAGGTTTGGAAGGTAATTCAATGGTATAAAACACATTCATGCAACTCCAATAGAATCCTCTAACCATGAATTCACTTCTTTATGCCTATATGTATATTTTCTCATTCCTCCCTTGGTAACACTAAGGGAGGTTGCCTTAGCTACCTGTTAAGTTTTCCTAAAGGGCCTTATGATGTTCTATCTTTGACCTACAAAAGTAAAAGGTTAATCAGAACCATATTCCCTTCCCCTTCTGTCATCCAATCTCTTCTCTCATAAATTAACTAACAATAAACTCTTCCAACTCTAGTTCAACTCTGATCTCATCATAATAAAAGGTGATAGATAATAACTTTCCAAGTTTGCAAGAAACTTAGACATTTAAGTAAATGTGTATGGGTTACTTCTTTTCAAACCAGGCAAGAAAGAGAGAAACTCCACCCACTAAATTGGCAAGGCGTGGCTCTAGAAATATAAGTAAATTTCCTTTAGACAAACATTATGTAAATATGTCTAGCCTTCCATTTTTTAGTTAGATTTAAGTAATCATTTTTAATTTTTTAATCATATATCAACTAGCCATAACTTTCCTCCATGTTGGTATTACAATAAAAGATATTATTAGAAAGATTAGCAGTAGAAAAGGGGGATGATACATGATATAATTTGTCATTGTTTTGTACTTTTATGGTGAAAAGTTGAATAACTCATAAGCAAAGTTTGTTTTAATGTATGTCCTATCTGGGAAAAATGGAATTTGGAACTTTTGAAACAAATTTTGAGGTATCAAATGAATTTTATTTGGATTGTATTTTTTTGGAAACCATACCCTTGACATTCATTTTCTCATAGATTCCTTTTTAATGGCACTAAAATCACCTCAATTTAAGCTCATATGCAAAATTTATGCCTCATGTAAGTTGACCTATGATGTTGAAGACCATGGTATAATTGGATGGAATCTTGACCCCACTTTACTCATACATGTCGAGCTAGCTATATGTTGACTTTTGGGAATATTTTAGAAGGCCCAAAAACTTATTACAATTTGGGTTATGTTAAATATTGAGATACTAGGAGGAGAAGCAGATCCAATCCTTAACATATTATCTTGTTTCGTAGTTGTGAAAAACATTTGAATATTATATCTTTTGAGCATAATAGAGTAATAAGATTATGACTTAGTTACCAGAGAACCCATAGTAATAACCATATTCTGTCAACATTTCAAATCCCAACAGGGATCCATCATCAGGACTATTTCTAAATGTTGATAGTAGAAGAGCTAAATGAGATTTTTAAATAGTTATGAGGTTAGTTGTTTTGATTTAAGGAAGAGATGAAGGTCGGTTACTTAATAATTATTATTATCCATATTTTAAGGACTTTTATTAAATTAAGTTTTTATTTTAATTCCTATAATTTTTATTTTATGATGATTTTAATTTAGAAGTTAATTCATTAATTGGAGAATATTAAAATAATAATTATTACAAACTATTTATTATTAAATCTAATTATCAAGAGATTACTTATATGATTAATAGAACTATTCTTAATCTTATTAATCATAAATAATTCTTAGTATTAAATCTTAGTATATATAATAATTAATATCATAATTAATTAATAGTAATAATAATAATAATTAATAGTAATAATTAATAATTAATGATGATGGATCCTTGTTGGGATTTGAAACATTAACAGAATATGGTTATTACTGTGGGTTATTCGGTAACTAACTCAGAAGATATAAACCACAAATGTCTAAAATCCATAATCATTTCCCTATACGGAGGGGATACATGGAATGAACTCATTTTATTCTAAAGATTCAGAGTGAAGATAGCAAGAAGAGATACAAACCTTCAGTGCTAATGATGGATCCCTGTTGGGATTTGAAATGTTGACAGAATATGGTTATTACTGTGGGTTCTTTGGTAACTATCTTAGAAGATATAAACCACAGATGTCTAAAATCCAGAGGAATAAGATTCTATATAGTAGCTACTCAAGCCACAATGTCATAAGGTAACTACATAGTGAGTTCCTCTTCCCTTATGATTACATTATACAACTAAAACAAAATGATTCAAGGAATGGCCTCACTTCTAGTTGGCATTTCTCCCATGTTGGGTTTCTCAAGAAAAATACCATAGTCATTTGTGTGTATATTTTGTTAATGTGCTTCTTCTTTCCATTCCTTATTTTAATTACATTATAAATTCATGTAAATTTAATAGTCATTTTATCTACTATATAACAAAAAATAATTTGTATATTCCAAGATTTCAAAATAGTATATGATTTGTATAACAAATTGTTTATAAAAACATCCATGATAGTTCACGGATCATTGTCCCGACCATACAAATTTGTAAGAATAGTATAATAATATGTAATGTAGTATGTGGCATATGAATATATCAAACATAGGAAGTTACATGAAGTGTGATCTATCATCATTCAACTTTACTAAGAAAAAAATTGTGGTCCAAGTTGCTTACTTCATCATCATTTGACTATAATTCTCATAGCCCTTTGCATCATGTTATTTGTTAGCTTGATCTAGAAAATGACTCGTCGAAGCTAGAGTTAATACCCATATTGTTTATCTCATGTTGTTATGATTTTCCTTATATCTCTTCACTCTCATCATGGTTATGTCAAAAAATTATTTGATTATCGAAAATAGAATGCATTTTATTAAATAGAGTAAATTGACTCCAAATGTTGCTATAGTTATAGACAAGGGCTTTAGCAAGGATTTCTCTATCATACTCCATTCACATTTAGAATTTTTCCTTTGCCTCATTCTCAATCCCTTATATCAATTGGACAATGATCATTGTGGATAAATCATTTCCATCCCTAAAGTTAAAGGTGAAATTCTTGAATGAAATAGAAGTATGGTCAAAATATCCTTGGTTTGGTAGAAGAATCTATCCTATATTGTATTATAAGAGGATTCAAAGATTAGAGTTCTATAGAGGGTGCTGGAAATACATAAACCAAGGGGGTCGCCCCAATGTGAAGTCCTAATTAGTCCTCACATCATTTCAAATAGGAGCCCCATCCAGATTATCATCATGATTGCCACATATTCTTACAGATTTTACTTGGCTCTAACTATCAACAAGAGAGAGAGGTGTACACGTACCTTCAAAAATAAAGTAATCATGCCCAAGTGTGTCAAGGTTATACTATGGAGAGAGAAAAGAAAGTGAGGCTCTAGCACAAAGGTAATATTACCACCCTAGTAGAGACAGACACAACCAAGAGGATCCTTCTAACATCCAGCGGAATATTCCACAAAGATGCAATGGTCGTTACAGCCAATCAACAAGGAATATTTTTCTAGTATTCAGTGGAATATTCCACAAGGATGTGACAACAATAACAACCATCACAACACACTCTTAATATTTTAAGTACTAAAATAACAGAAATATTTCAACTACTTTAGCATAGGTGAAGACAAACATGAACTGTAAACATTCACATAACAATCTTACAAATATTCATAATACATGGATGAAGAACATGCTTTCCACTAGGATTCATATATTAAATAAAAGTTCTCAGACACATGTATACAATGAACACCACTAGCTCCAATATTGGAGCAATGGAGCCACACCTTGCTCCTCAAAAGAACTATTTTGTTTCTCTAATGGCTTGCAGGAGGAGCTAAGGTGAAAAGTCATTCTCTCATACAATGAGGGTGTATATATAACCAAGAGGTGATGCATCACCCTCCTTGTGACTCTTTGACTGCTCCATGACTTTTTGACTTCCTATGACTTTTCTATTGAAAATAGCAACAAGAAATGCTAAAAATAGCATTGCTATAGATAACATTTCATGAAATATTCCAATTTTAATTTTTCTTTGAATCAAAATTGAGAATTAAAATTCGAATTTAGTCTCACCAGCTGTTTGAAAAATAATTAATTAATTCATCTTGAGTTAATTAGTTGAAGAAATTCAAACATGAAGTCTTTGTGAAGACATGCAACAATTATCCCTTTGATTAAGGAAGTTAACCCTTAATTAAGGATATAAGGATGAGTTGTAATTAGTTATCTTAGTTAACTAAGTTAAGTCCAGTTAAATTAGTTCCAAATAGTTTATGGAACTAATTGTGAGTTCAGTGAGTTAATGCATGCATGCATGCAACTATTGTTCTCCAGATAACTGACTATTCTCTCATAAATAACTCATACATGTCAGTTCAGACAAAGACCCAGTTGAGATTAAAGGTGGGGATAGTGTACTAACAGTTGCTAGAATATTCCCATGAGAAAGTCTCTTGCATGCAGAAGGAATTCATTCCTTGAGGATTACGTAGTTACTACAGAGGTTAGAGCAGTGTGTAAGGTGAGAAACACATAGTTTATAGCTAGAGGACCCAAGTGAAATTGCACAAGGAAATAGGAGGCTTGGAGGATAGAGGAGAAGGCATATGTGTTGTCTATTCTGTCTATGAGCAACATTGAAGGATTATACTGAGAGCTGGATAGCTTGAGAGCTAACGCTTTGTGTAATCCCGATATATTTCCACTTGTATAATAATACAGATAGCGAGGTTTTTAGTTGAGGCTTTCCCCATAGTATTCTTCTATGTTACATGTGTGATTGAATATTCTTCTATGTTATATGTGTTCTGTTTGATCTTTCTCAAAATCAATTAAGCTTCTACAAGTTTGATTGTAGAAATATTTTAAGTATTTTTCTTTAGTACATTACATGATAAATTTAATGTACAACGAGAATTTCTACATGGTATCAGAGAAAAGGTGATCAAAGTGGAGAATAGTATACAAAGAAGTTCGAAGTTCGAAGGTTGAAGTTATTGATTGTAGGTACAAAATTGATTTCTTATCACATCTCAAGTTCACCAAATGGATTGAGACTTGAGTATGCCCTGGATAGCAGCTCAAATTACATAGCATGGAAGGACCGCATGGAAGAGGTATTAGAAGACAATGGTTTGAAGGACTTCATTGATCGAGAAGTCCCCAAGCCAGCAGTAGCTAATGCCCAAGAACTGACAGAATGGAAGAAATGTGTGGTGAGAGTGAGGAGGATTCTTCTGGAGGGAGTTCAATACCATATTGTCTTGATTCTCCATGGGAAGGAGACTCCGTTTTTAATGTGGAAGACTTTGAAGGACCTATATCAGAATAGAAGCAACCATATGAAGCTAGCACTAAAGGACAAGCTTCAGAAAAGCAAGTGTGAAAAGGGCAACACGATCTCTACATATTTGAAGAAGCTCACCAACTGCAGAGATGAGCTTGGAAGTGTAGGAATCACGACAGCTGATGATGATATGGTGAGTCTTTCTCTCCTTGTTCTTCCTAACAGTTGACATAACTACTAGGACTCGGTGAATGGAAGAGTGAAACTTTCGTATTGGGAACGAAAGTGGTCGGATCTGATGCAGGAGGATATTAGGAGGAGCACCAGAGATGGTTCTTCATCTAAGCATGATGATGAAGAAAATCTATTCTTAGCAAGTAAGGCATGGAAAGGGAAAGGGAAGGCTTCCCATTCCAAATCTAGTTTTTCCCATGGTGGGAAAAAGATTGAAAAATCTAAAGTGAGATGCTTTAATTGTCATGAGGTGGGCCATTATGCAACTAATTGTCCATTAAAGAAATCCAAGAAGGGATCCTCGAAAGGATCATATGGTGAGGCATTGGCCTCACAATTTGAATTAGATTTTACCCTGATAACACGCATGGTTTCATCGATGGTGGGTTGTGTTTGGTACCTGGACAGTGGAGCCTCATTCCACATGACCAACAATAAGAGTTGATTTAGTACCTTGGAGGAGAAATACCTCCAGATGTGCATCAAGATGGGCAATGGTGGAAAGTACCGTGTTTTAGGTGAAGGTACGGTTGTGTTTTAGAGGGAACATGGAGCTCCTCTCACCTTGACTGATGTAAAATATGTGCCTAGACTGAAGAAAAACTTGGTAATGGTTGCAATGTTGGAACACAAAGGCTATGATGTAGTCTTTAGTAAACGAAAGGAATTCCTGAGACACATAAGACCAAGAGGATTGTGATTCGAGTGAATAATATCTACAAGCTAGAGGTAGATGATTGTGCTACATTGAGTTCCAAAGCAAAATTGGTTCAAAGCCAAGATATTGGCGAGTTATGGCATAGACAGTTGGGCCACTTGCATCATGGGGCCTTGAAGATAATGCAACAGATTTCTATCGAAACTCCCAAAGGTAAACTTGAGCAAGTGGACACATGCAAAGGTTGTACCTTGGGTAAGTATGCAAAATATTCCTTTAATGATCGAGAAAATCGAGCTCAAGAAATCTTGGAGTGAGTTCATACAGATGTGTGGACCACTCTCGATAGCCTCCACTGCTAAACAAAGGTATTATGTGATCTATTTCATGTAGAAGAAGGATCATACCTTCTCAAGGTTTTGTGAATTCAAAGCCTTGGTTGAGAAAGAATTAGGAAACAAGATCAGGGCCTTGTGAAGTGACAATGGTGCAGAGTATGTCTCTCAGGAGTTTAAGGAATTCTGTGCAGTAGAAGGAATTAAACTGGAGCTGATGGCACCTCATAACCCACAACAGAATCCGGTGGCCGAGAGGAAGAACAAAGCGATTGTGGTGGAAGCTCGGGCAATGCTGCATGACCAAAGCCTACCACTTAATTTGTGGGCTAAGGAATGCAACACAATAGTTTACTTGTAGAACAAAAGCCCGCATCACATACCTAGGATGAAGACACTAGAGGAAGCTTTCTCTAGGAAGAGACCAGATGTGGGTCACTTTAAGATATTTGGCTCATCGGTTTATTGCCATGTGACCAAGGATCCCTGGAAGAAGCTAGAGTCGACAACAGAGTTGGGGATACTTGTGGGGTACATTGATACTCCCCACAACTATCAGGTGTATTTGCCTACTAGTCAGAGGACAATGGTTCACATAGATATTAAGTTAAATGAGTTGAATTCCATGTGAATTTCTCCTGAGAGGGAGCTCAAGTTGCAGGCAGAGGAGGAAATTTTGGTTCCTAAGGAGGAGGAGCCTCAGACTGATGCAAAGCAACTGCATGCGGAGTTTCTAGGAGAGGAGACATCCACTCAAGCATAGTCTTCTAGAGATGGGTGGAAGCGCTCAAGGGATGCTGACAGATTATTGATGGATGCAAGAGAGAATGTGGGAGAGCCATTTTCTTAGCACAGAAAGAGGAGGTAACCTGAGTGGTACACTAGTTACATGGACTTTGTTGGGGAATGTGTAGAGACCGAACCATCTTCCTTTGAGGAAGCAGTGCATCAACTAGTTTGTGTTGATTCTATGGTCGAGGAGTATGACTCCATAGCTGGAAATAGTGTTTGGGATGTTGTTCCAAGAATAGAGAACAAGTCAGTTGTGAGTTCGTGTTGGATTTACAAGGTAAAGCAAGCTGCTAATGGTAGTGTGGAGAAACACGAGGCAAGGTTTGTTGCCCATGGTTTCTCATAGGTTAAGGGGATTGACTATGATGAGAATTTTTCTCCTATAGAAAGATGCTCATCTATCAGATCGATGTTGGCACTATCAACACAGATGGGTTGGAAGATACATCAGATGGATGTGAAGGTTGCATTCCTCCATGGCAATATTGAGGAAGAGGTGTAGATAGAGCAGTCAGAAGGATTTGGTACCTTCAATCGTGAGTCGCATGTATGCCAACTCAAGAGAGCTTTGTACAAGCTGAAGCAAGCACCTCATGCTTGGTACACTAGGATCGACAACTACTTCATCGGGTTGGGCTTCACAAAAAGTGAAGCGGATGTGAACTTGTACCACATCATGGTGGAAGGTAAGCAGTTGATCATTTTTCTTTATGTTGATGACATGATATTGACAGGTGAGGATCAATTGATCATGTCTTGCAAGGAGGACCTTGCAAGAGAGTTCGAGATGAAATATATGGGTCTCATGCACTAATTTCTAGGCATGGAAGTGTGGAAGAAGGATGGGGAAGTGTTTGTGTCTCAAGGAAAGTATGCCAATGAGATACTCAAGAGATTCCACATGGAGAAGTGCAAGCCCATGTAGACTCCTCTAGTAGATAACTGGAGGAAGTAGGATGATACTTCAGGTGAGGTAGTAGAAGCTACTATGTACAAGTAGCTTGTGGGTTCACTGATGTACTTAGTGAACACACGACCAGATTTTTGCTTTGCGGTGAACCAGCTAAGTCAAGTTATGGTTCATTGTACCAAGTTCTTTTGGAAGGCAATGAAGCATGTTTTGGTATTCCTTAGAGGCACATCTCAGTATGGATTATGGTAAAGATGGTCAAAGGGAGTGAAGCTATAGGGCTTCATAGATACAAATTTGGTAGCGAGTCCATCAGATCGGAAGAGCACACCAGGAGGAGTTTTCAACCTTGGTTCAGCTGCAGTTTCTTAGTACAACAAGAAACAGAGGTCAGTTGCTCTAAGCTCAGCAAAGCCTGAATACATGGCTTCCAGTCAGGTAGCATGTCAGGCCATTTGGATGCGGAAAATTCTAGTTGGTTGGTTTGATCAGAGGATGGATCCAACTATGATCTATTGTGATAATCATAGTTGTATCAAACTCTTTGAAAATCTAGTATCTCATGACAATTCCAAGCATATTGACATTCGGTATCATCATCTCAGAGCCTATGTGGCAAGGATGATCATGTTGTTGCAGTATATTTTGAATGGGGAGCAAGATTCTGGCATTTTGACTAAGGCATTGTCAAAGTGTAAAATCGAGTTCCACAGAGAGAGGATCAGGGTGGTAGATAATCCCTCTCTTGTTGAGAGGGAGTGTTGAAAATAGCAACATGAAATGCTAAAAATAGAAATGCTAAGAATAACATTACTATAGATAATATTTTAGGATATATTCCAATTTTGATTTGTCCTTAAATCAAAATTGAGAATTAAAATTGGAATTTAGTCTCACCAACTGTTTGAAAAATAATTAATTAATTGATCTTGAGGTAATTAGTTGAAGAAATTCAAACATGAAGTTTTTCTGAAGACATGCAACAGTTATCCCTTTGATTGAGGAAGTTATCCCTTAATTAAGGAGATAAGGATGAGTTGTATTTGCGTTGTAATTAGTTAGCTCAGTTAACTAAGTTATGTATAGTTAAATTAGTTCCAAACAATTTTTGGAACTAATTGTGAGTTTAGTCAGTTAATGCATGCATGAATGCAACTAGAGTTCTGCAGATAATTGAATATTCTCTCATAAATAACTCATGCATGTCAATTCAGACAAAGACCCTGTTGATATTAAAGGCAGGGTTAGTGTACTATCAGTTGCTAGAATATTCCCATGAAAATATCTCTTGCATGTAGAAGGAATTCATTCTTGGAGGATTGTGTAGTTACTACAAAGGTTAGAGCAGTGTGTGAGGTGAGAATCACACAGGTTACAGCTAGAGGACCTAGGAGAAAATTCACAAGGAAATAGGAGGCTTGGAGGACAGAGGAGAAGGCATATGTGTTTTCTATTCTCTCTATAACCAGTAGTGAGGGATTGTACTCTGAGCTGGATAGCTTGAGAGCTAAAGCTTTGTCTAATCCTGATATATCTCGAGTTGTATGATAATATAGATAGCAGGGTTTTAACTTGAGGCTTTCCCCAGAGGATTCTTCTATGTTTCATGTGTGATTGAATCTTCTTCTCTGTTATATGTGTTCTACTTGATCTTGTTCAAAATCGGTTAAGCTTCCGCAAGTTTAATTGTAGAAGTAGATTAAGTATTTTTCTTTAGCACATTGTATAATTAGTTTAATCTATAGTGAGAATTTCTACATTTTTGGCTTTACATGATTCTTCATATTTTGAATGTGTCCTTTGGAATTCCACTTTACAATACATTTTGAATAAATAATTACATAATCCACAATAATGATGTGGCATATGATGACTCATGATAGGAAATGACTTGACATTGATGAGATGGACTACATTATTATGTGTTGGTTCCAAGTTGTCCTTCTTTTTGTTTCCTTTTTTTTGTCTTCAATAATATTTGTGCAATGCTTCACCTTGATGAGAGATATGATTTTTTCTTCACATCCACACTCCAAAGGGTTGTGAATCAGATTGAATCTTCATGTGTTCTTTATCCTTAATATTTTGTCATAATATAGTGTTCCTTTATCTTCTCACATGATAATGATCTTATCTCTTTAGCTCCATATGTCTCTTCTAAAATTTCGTCCTTCTCCATCTCCTTCTTCATCATCTTGCCATATCATGATAGAGTTCTTGCATCTACAATCCACTCACAATAATATGCCATTAGTCTGATAAACCCCTAGTCTAATATGTTGCATGATGATCCACTAATAGAGTCAGAATTGTGTGGTAGGTCAAGGGAGAGGCTAAGTGACTATGCAATTGCGTAACTCAGGTAGTCAAGGGTCAGGATTGAGGCTTGAGAATATGCAATGCGTAGTTGAACCTTGGAATAAACAAAAGGATTCCATAGTTTTGGGATTTAGTGAGATAGGTTGAGGGGTTTTACACTATTTCAGCCAAATTCGCAGTTCTAGAAGGTAGAGGAGGCTAGGTGACTACACAACTGTTCAACTTAGGAGGTCAAAGGATTGACTTGAGGTATGAGACTGCGCAATGTGTAGTTCAAGTCTAACTAGAGGGCATGATTGTGTAATTTTTGAGGCAAAGGTTGGAGTTTTGCACAGTAGTGGAAGCACAGGAAGCCAGTTGATTATTCAATTGCATAGTTGAGGAGCTCAATAATGAGGATTGTGGATTGATACTGTACAATGTGTAGTGTAGGATTAGCTCGAGAGAAATATTTCATATTTCTAGGACTTAGGGGCTAGGCTTGAGCACTGAGTTTATGAAATGAATAGTTCTAGGAGGTAGAGACCATGCATGGCATAGTGCCAAGTCGCAAGGTTGTTTCATGAGGACCAAGATTATGTACTGTATAGTTCAGGAGGGTTGGATGAGGCTGAGTGGCTCGGTCAGCAGTTTTTCCAATTTTGACTAAGTCTTGGATCAGTGAGAGGAAGTTGAATAGAAGAAAGACTTGAACATGATCGCACACTTAGTTCACTTGAAGAAACGAAAAGGAAAACTCAGAACACATTAACGACATACTTTCCTTAATGAAACAACATTATGACAACCCAGTCCATGTGCAACACCAAAGATACACTTTTCGACGACAATGTCAACAATGCAAGAAATTTTGGAAATGAGTGAGAAACATGTGTTCATGATAAGAAAAAATCATTATCACAAATATTTCCCCTTAAAACAAACCAAAAATTGACTTTACATGATAAGAAACAATTCCCATGCCAAGAGATGACACTTTCTATATGAAAATAAAAATGTGAATGAGACTTGTGATATACGAACACCGGTGAAAACAACACATGCAAGGGTGAATATAACATGAAAACAACACTAATTAAAGGGAAATAAAGTGAAAGATACAACCAAAAACATGAAAATGATACTTGTAAAAACAAAGGTGCATGAAGCGAAAGTTGGCAAAACTCGCCGAGATAGGGATACCAACATAACTAGAATTGAGAAATTGTTGATGTGAGTGTGCACTGACTGTCGAGATGGGTTGGACATCACACAAGTACAATATTGATGGGCCATGCTATGATTTATCAAGCTTGCATAAAATAATTGTTCTCATGCTTGTTACGAACTTAGCATATGTGAGAAAATGAATTGGACACTTCCCATCCAAAAGGGAAAGTAGAGACATAACAAGCCTACAAGTGACTCCAGGATGACTAATAGCAAGATCCACAGTAGACTGAAAAATTTGAGTGTAGGAAACATTTTGGAGGGTGTTTATCATAATGACAACACTTGGAAATACACTAGTAGGACTCCAAATTCTCTTCCTTTTTCAATTCTTTCATATAGGGTATAATTTTTTAGGGAGTATTGATTCATCATTGAGATTACCATGGCTTCCCCATTTATCTAGTGCATAAAAATAGTCCCCTTCATTCCTTTACTCACTTAAACAAAAACATAAGATCAATTATCACACAATGTTTGAAATCAGGAAAGGGTAATGAAGTTCATGAGCTTTAGATTTTCAGAGTGTAGCTTTTCATCATTGGTGTTTCTTCATTGCTAACGGGCTTGGACAATACCCCGAAATAGTCACTTTTGGAACACAAAAAATACTCCACTGCTAACAATCCTTGACAGTACCCCGTCGGAGTTTCTTTCTACAACTCTCTGCACAGGAATCCTTTCTCTTATTTCGACTTATTTATTTATTTATATAGGACTATGCATCAAAACCTATTTATTTCATGGACAGAAGAAGAATCTCGTCTTATTGAGAGTAGGACAGGTTGTCCCTTCAGGGAAGCATATATAAGACCTCTAATATTGGTATTCTCATTTAGATTTTCCCCTTGTCCTTCTCTACTTGATTGGATCATCTTGAAAACATTGAAACATAAAGCCTCAAATGTAGGCATGATGTTTCCAGAATAAACATGGAGGTCATGGTTTGATAGAAGGCATTGTTAATGCAAAGATTGTATTTTCTGCCAGAACATCATCAACCAAAATATGTAACCAATAAAAGGAAGAAGATGAAAGAGTTAGCCAGATGTTGTCGTGTCACAAAGTCCTTTTCCATTTTTCCACATTCACTTTTGAGTGAACATCGAATCTTCATGCAAGGTGTCACAAAATGAAAGGAAATACATCACACAATAAGGAAACAAAACCAGAAGGCAAGACAGAAAGTGGCTAAAGAAAGACATGACGTGAAACCAAAATGAGAAAACACAAGACAAAATATAGGAAACAAATCTAGGATGAATGTGTAGGTAAACTAAAATGCAACTAGACTTACTCCTACCCTAACCAGCTAGAAGATTTGGGTCATGTATAATGGAATTTTAAATGTATCCACCTTAATTTTTCTTGACTTGCAATCACAAATATGTGATCTATTAAAAAAATTATAAAAAATGTGCAATGGAAAATATAAGAGCTTGTATAACTTGTACAAAAAACTAAACGTATTTCCTGTCAGCAAAAATATATGTAATAGTTACTACTTGTAACCAATTCACATTCTTGCCCTTTCGATGACAATCATTATTAAGTAAACCTTCAAAGATTCTCACAGATGTGTCTCCATCTATATAGAACTCCTTAGCAAGTGAGAGGAAAGATCAAAACCTGTTATTTGTGACAAATCTTGCAAGGTAAGATTGTTCCTACCATTCAATTATTGGATCATAAAATTTATAATAATCCTCTTGAAAACCCTAAAATATTTGAAAAGAATAATTTTCAATTATAGGCATGGGATGATGATAAGAATCTCGTGACAGAAAACAGATCTGACCATATTCAGCAAGGATGCCAAGATAGTGAGGACTTGACATAACCATCAGCGAAGGTTGTAGTGCCTCAACCGTTTGACACATATACAAAAAGTGAAATGTTGAACCATAAAGATCAAAGGATGCAAAACAACTATCACTGGATTTGTTGGTGGAAAAATGATAACTTAAATGACATTCATCATAGACAGAATAATGATTAGATGGGCTGATTAAAAGAATTAGATTCCCAATTTGTAATTATTAAAGATAAATCAATTTGAATAGCTCTTTTAATTCTCTCAACAATTGAACCAACTTCCTCACAGTCCAAATGTGACAAAGCATTTTCCTATAACTGGTTAGAAACTGCATAAGCATCGTAATCACTGAAATAATTTAAAAGGGATGTTAGCACAACAAACACATGAGACTAGTCAGGTCATTGTTACAGGAATAAGTACCCTAGGGGTTTGGTTTGGAACCCCAACAGAGCAAGATAAAACTACAGTAAGAAACACCCATAAAACTCAGGCAAAATTCTTAAATAAACAAACTATGTGAGAGCGACCATACCTGGATGTCCTTCATTCGGGTAGATCTCGCAGGGTTCAGACCCTCTGCAACTCCTGATGTTCTCCAAACCTAAAAATTATTCAATTTGAACATACATAGCATTATATAGATAAAGCATTTTAGTGAAACTAATCTATATTATATAATCAAATGATTAGTTATTCATCAAAATAACATTCATATATGAATTACAACAGTATCTGATGCATAAACACAGTTAATCTCGGAAACAAGACAACGCTTATATTTATTATAGAAAGCTATAAATTACACAGAGAGAATTCACCTAAGACTTATTCTTCCGGCTCCAAGCGGAACTGTCCTCCAGATCTGTCCTATCCCAATCTTGAACAACCTCCTTACATGACCAGTACCATGCTATCTCAAGCAAGAGGGAGAATATCAACAATCAAGGAAACAAGGGTTTCCTGAAACTTGGGGAAGTGCTTGAAGCATAGGGATACTTCAGACTCAGTTAGGGATAATCCCATTATAATAGATCTATCTCTTCACCTCCTTAAGGACTTCCCATAGAAGTCTATTTATACACGTCCCAATTAGTTTTTTAGTTGGGAAATAGTTGGGCCATGGGCAATAGGCGGTAATCAACAGGTAAAAACCATGAACTCTGCCCATAATTAAGGAAATTTTTTTAATTATTGTTTTAACACACATATGTGGGTTGGGTATTTACAAACCCACGTGTACACGCTTTTATCTCAGGGAAAAGTAGCGTACAATGGATAAACACTATTTTTAAAATAATTGGATCAAGTCTGGAAGGAGGGGTTGCCATAGGCCATAAACCAAGCATCACAAACAACAAGGGTGGTAAATGGTTCTATAACAAGCATAGTGAATGGAGAATAATTTAATTCGTGTGATAACTCATGAAATCATTATCACTCAAGAGAATTTCAGGTGTGATGAAGGGAAATATTTTCAATACAACCTTTGCAAGAAAAAATAGGAGTTGATTATTAAGAGATGAATCTGATATGCATGATTCCTTTGGCCAAATATAGTATTTGAAATGACTAACTTTGAATTCCATGAATTTATGAGAGATACCCAAATAAAACCAGAGTTTGATGCGAGAGATTTGTATGAACATGGATCAACTGAAGAAGATCCTTGAATTCGATCAGAAACCAAATCTCGATAGTTTGAAAGATTACGTCTAAAATACCAAATATATTTCAGAAATGCATTTACATCGAGTGAAACCACGAAAAGAGAAGGATTTTGTGAAAATAACTAGATATGACTTAGTTCAAGGGGCTTACCAAAGTCGCGAGATGCTGACATAACCATCAATGGAATTTGAAATGCCTTGACTTCCTAATAAGTCTTGAAAGTTTCAAGGATTGTAAAATCACACCATGAAGATTGAACTCGATCATGCATAGTGTGAAGATAACTACTACAATTGGTTTCAATAATACCATTGTTCATTGGATGGTAGCCATATTTGTCACTGATTTGACATTTTCATCTTCAATAACCAGACTACTCAAATCGAAATATTCTTCTGATCGAAAAACCGAAGATAAATGAATCGGGGAAATTTTGTGAACAAGATGGTTTGGAGAGTTGTCTTCATGCAAGAGAATATATCGTGAGGGATGTAAAGAGTACTCGATGGTTTGATTTTTTTCATTTTCATCATGGATAATCTCACCACCTTTTGTTGATTGAGAAGTTAACTCATCAGATGAAGAACTTGAAGACCATGGGGTATCTTTGTCACAAGTACATGCATCGCAAATGGTAGAGAAAAAGGGACAGTGAGATGAAGATGAAGTTTCGATAAATACATATTCTTTGACATAATTCGATTTTAGATATAAATTAAAATCTTCATGAGAAATCAAAAGATTAGCTGATGCACTGGGGCCTTCTTCATCTCATACATCGAAGGAATCATGATAATCATACTGATTATTTCCCAAGCCTAAATATCTAAACAAATTTATTTCATTAGATTCACTAACAATATTAACAGATTTGGTATCATCAAAGAATGAGGAGACACCATCATAACATGAAGGATTTTGAAAAATATTGAAAGAATCCTCACCTTCCTGATCCTCTACCTATGTAATGTGACTACCTTGAACCTAATCGCAATTGGGACCTGCAACTTCAAAATCAAAATAGTGTGAGAAACTAGCTAATGGAACAAATTACTCAAGCAGATCATGGTACAAAGAGTCATGGAATTTATATGATAGAAGATAACAAAAATCCAAATCAGATTTGAGACTAGAGTTACGAACAATAACATCATCTTTTAGAATGGAGGAGTTAGTATTCACCATAGACTTCATGAGCCATTTTGGTATTTCCTCCATTGAATCTCAATCATGGAAAGAAGAAGAAGAAAGAGAAGATTCATGAGGAATTTGATTTTTGGATTTCCCAACTTTATAATCATCATAAGGAGGCACCCACATCGAGACTGAAAAGGGAGGAGGAAAAGGAACAAAAGGATTAATAGGTTCCCCCTTTGAAATTAGAGGTGTCTCATGATTTACAAGAGTTGGGAAAGTAAAAAAATTAGGATGTTCAGATTCAAATTGGTTCAAAGAAATCTGAACCAAATGTTGAAACTTTTTCTTATAGAAATTTGATCCATATCTTCTTCAGGAAATGTATAACATAAATGAAGGA
>APFE031106638.1:70845-89262 GCA_000404065.3 Pinus taeda | reverse complement strand
TAGTGAAAAGAGTCGCCTTCACTAAGTGGGCCTGCAGGCTATTTTTGGCGCAAGTCTATTTTTAGACTATGTCTATTTTTTAGACATATGGATCATGTCTATGGATTGCAGGTTGCTGTTTATGGATAATTGATCAAGTTGGGAAAAATAGATGGACTTCTATTTTTAGATCACAGCGGAGTGACTGCTCAGTCTAAATATAGAACAGTCAAATATTATTAGCTAATAATAATATTTAGACTATAAACTTTGTCTTATTCTCTTGGAGCACTTTAGGATGAGCTACGGATGTGGTACATGCAGATCCCAGAAGGAAATACGTGGTTACTTATGGGATGACTAATATTTGCATGCAGGACTTCAGTTAGAACTCAAGTGAGTTGAGTTTAGTGGACTGGAGGTGCAGTTGATGGAGTTGTGTTCAGTTTAGCTTTGTTAAACTGGTGGTATTTAGTCTAACTGGCAAATAGACTAGAGATGAGTTGGGTGAATTAGTTATTAATTAATTCACAAGTTATTAACTCATAATACAACTAATGAATACATCAGTTAACTCAGTTGCATGTCAGTGCATGTTCAGTTCACCAGGGACAGGTGTTAGAGAATCAGATTGCTATCAGTTGTGACTATAGTTGTGCACCAGATCTTGCACAAATCATGGGATTGAGTATGCTAATGAGTTTGCACGTATTGTAGCTTGTTATCATGTGATTTAGCCAAGGAAAGACGTGGCTGCCTTGGTATTATCATCAGTTCTTGAGCAGGTATTGAGCAGCGGAGGCAGGCAAGCAGGGAAGAGATTTGAGCCAGTGATTGATTCAGATCTGAGCTGTATTGTGTGTAACAGGTGGAGCTGGTACTGGATTGCTTGTGATAAGCATTGTACTTTGTAATGTTACATGACTCAATCATTAATATACAGATAGTTGGGGTTTTTAGCGAGATGCTTTCCCCGGGATACATACTGTGTTAATGTGTGAATGCTCTTGATGTTTTATTGTTATTGATGCTGCTATATTGATGATCAACGTAGAGGAGCTTATGTATTGTGTATGTTTTCCGCAATAGTACATGATCAGGATAATCTCTGTTGAATATGTGTTAAATTATTCAAAATTTCTACAAGATTCGTGCTTCCTGTCATAACCACAAATAGAGATGCAGATTTTCTATGCCTTCCCTGTTCTCAAGGTCATCTGAAGCAGCGGTAAATTACTAGTCGGCTCGGCCTCGACCCAAATCCAAGAAAGTGGCCCAGGTCGAGACTGGACCCAAAGGGGAATGAATTGAAAGCTTGCCACACAGATGCGATCTTCACATAGATGCGATCTTCACCGAAGCACACTTCAATCTGTAGGTCTGCAGCAACGAGAGTTTCCACAACAGCCACAAACCAATCCAACAAGCATGTAGATCGATTACTAAGTTACCTCAAGCATGCAGATCTCTACCAAGCACTCAGATCTCCACAGATCTGCATGCTGATCTCCATAGAGCACCGCCACAATGACTGTCTCTCAATCATTTCCTTTGCAAATTTAGGATCAACCAACAGACTAAACAGATCTGGATTCCTGTCATAGGCCTTCTTGATCCGATCGAGAAAAATCGCACGAATGATGTAACCACCCTTCCAGATCCGGGCGAGCTCTCCCAACTTCAAATCCCATCCCTTTTCTATGCTCTTCGCACGGATCAAATTTATTCCTTTCCCCGTCACCGGGGCGTCATAGCCGCAAAGCTGATCTCCTACCGAATGGTGTAGGGCAGCGAACCCATCGAAATCCAGTCTGTCGGCCCCCTCCCATAAGAAGTCGTGAATCGTTGGTTCTAGATCGAGCAACGGGATAGGTAACCCCAGGTTCTCCAAGGCACGACCGAGCTCGTCGATAGAGATCTGCCCGTCACTATTACTGTTGAAGGCATCGAAGATTCTCCTTAGCCTCACATTGTTCAGGCTTTGGTTCCGTAGCCTAAATGACCGAGAGGGCCAGGTAGTCTGCTCGTCTGGCAACCCATTTGCGGTAGAAGGGGGTATTTTCTGCTGAACAGATGGCTGTGAAAGAGACGGAACCTCCACGCTTCCGCTTCGCACTCATAAGAGTCTCCCCATCGGCACTCACTAGAAGAGTCTGGCAGCATTTGACTCTCCTTCTTCGTTCGATTCAATCGAACAAGGATCCCAATCAATCTCTTTAAATACTTCAGAAAACCAACATCTGTAAACACCCAGTAAACTTGGTTTGTGCCTTATGGTGGGCTCTCCACAGGCTTGCTTCAAAAATGCTAGGACAAACTTGCAGGTGTAATCCAATCTGATTCACACCTCTTTTCCAAAGGCAGCATATCCCCAAATGCAGCGAGCGAACAACCCTTTCAACTGCAACACCAGTTACGCTTCACACAGTGTATCCAAAGGGGAAAGTTGCACAACTCAACACACTCGTGGAAACTATTCAAGGCACCACTTCGGCCTTGTTGCACTAGCACTCATAGGGGTTCAAGCTGCCATTGAACGAGTTGTTGTGCGTGTTCCTAAACAATGACCAACTACAGGATCCAGTGCTCAAATCGGACATGAAACCAATAGACCAACATTGCACCGCAACTCAACTTCTCGGTAGCTCTCCACGACCACTAAGATGCGTCTGCAGCTCTCCATGACATTGTTGTAATTTCCGACCTCCGGCATTACAAAACTCCTCATGAGAAACAGATCCAAACTTCATGAGCAGATCCACGAACTAGAACTGCTTTCTGATGGACAAACAAACAAAAAATGTAATAAAGCTATACACACTCAGTAATTTATTTCTCTATGCCCAGGAAGGGCCAGAGGCCCTTAAAGGCTCTGAAGCTTTGATACCAAGATAAAATATCACACAACAATATATTCTATATATTATTCATGAATGAGGGAATTACACACATATTTATACAATCAATAGTCTCAAGATAGGAATTCTATCTTGGACGTAGACTAGTGTGGTTGAGAGATTCTCTCAACCACACACTACACTAGGAGAAACTAAATTCCTATTATGTAGGAACAAACTCCTCAAATGGAGAATTACAACCATAGAAAAGTAGGAATTAATTATTTCTAAATCCACAACATCTGCAAGAGATCAGATTTAAATATATCATAGAAATGTATGAAGATCTCAGCCGACCACCTGTCCGCCCTAGGGTTTTTATCCCGCCAGAAAGATTTAAGGACCGCCATAATTTATGCATCCGTGACTTATTTAATAAAGTTTTCATTATCCCCCGCATTAAACATAGTTGGAAAGAGTTCCAACGCCCAAACCATTGCTTTCCCATCAGCCTCCTCTCTGCAATCATATGCTTTTTGGAAATGTTCAACTAAAGCTCCACTAATGGCATCCTGCATCTAGAGAACTCTGCCCCCAGTGTCATGTGTTTCCTAGATAGAATTTATATTACATCAGTGGTTTGCATGTCTATGAAACTTTTTGTATTTTCGTCTCCTTCCTTAATCCAAACCACCCAAATCTTTAAGCGCCAAGAAGCTTCAATAGCAGACAAGATATCCTTTTTCTTGCTCTCAAGAAGATGAATGCACGACCTGATATCCTCATGCAATGAGTGTGAGGACATCAGAGGAAGGAGAGTTTTCAGTTCTATTTCAATCTCTTTAAGGTCCTTCTGTTGTGCCATGGTTTTTTGTTTTTGGAAATGCTTAACATGTTGCATAAGAATATCTAACTTAGCCAAAATGTGCTCCATCGGGGAAGCCACCCGTAGGGGAGGTCAGGACCAAATCTTGTTTACCAGTTCATTAAACTCAAGATCAACAAGCCAGGTATGGTTGAATTTGAAAGGAAAACCATACCTATGGATCCCCGCCCGCCAGTGTAATACAATAGGTCGGTGGTTTGAAAGAAAATTACTGATGATCTCTGAGTGTACATAACCCAGTCAGTCCAGCAATGATTCATGCATGAGGAATCAATCCAACCTTTTCGCAATATATGCCTCCCCTTTCCTGCCATTATCCCATGTAGGGAGGATCGATTGAGGACAAATATCAATGAGATTATGTTCAATGATAGCCTCATGCATCATTCCCGCAATAAGGTCTCCTTTTGTTGTACTCCCCCAGACTTCATCCATACCGATTGTACAATTAAAATCCCCCACAATAATCAGCGAATTCAGGTTCATAATACCAGAAGCGAACAGTTCTTTCCAGAAATCCATCATGTTCCTATATGGTCTATATAGGTTCAAAAAGTTGGAAATAATTAATTCCTACTTGTCTATGGTTGTAATTAGGAGTTTGTTCCTACATTATAGGGATTTAGTTTTCTCTAGTTTAGTGTGTGGTTGAGAGAATCTCTCAACCACACTACTGTACGTCTAAGATAGCATTCCTATCTTGAGACTATTAATTGTATAAATATGTGTAATTCATTCATTAATTAATAGAAAATATATTGAGTGTGCAAATTTCATCTTGGTATCAGAGCCTGTGAGGGCCTGGCCCCTCCTGGGCTTGGCTCCTCCTGGGCTGAGGGTTTAGTATTTGTTTGTCCATCATCCGCTGTCTGAGACTTGTGGTGATCAGGTTCTTATCATTCATGCTGTCCTTGTTATCAAAGTAGTGAAGGGCGAGCTGTACCAACATCTGAAAGCGCTCCACGTCTGCGAAGCTCTCCTTGAGGACATTCCATACGTCGAGGAGCTTAACGCTATCGTCCAAATAGTCATTGATCGATTTTTCATCTTTTTCACTCAGAGGGAGCTCCAATTCCGGTATTGTTTTGGCGACAGAGGAATGGGTGAAGAGCACGAGCAGGAGGGCCTTGTGAAGCCAATCCAGGTCCAGGTGGCTGTGGGTGTTTTCTGCGGGCTGTTTCAGGCCTTCCTGGTGCTGCTCAAGAAGACTGGGAATGTTGGTGCTACGCAGACGAACTCGGGGATTCGAACTCCAGACCTCTAATCTCTCAGGGGCAAATAAAAATCGAATGGCTATTGGGAAACTTGATTTGCCGGGTTTCTGATTGGAGTAGATATCTGGGCAAAGATTTTAAGGGATTTCGAGCAACTGGCAAAGGGATTCGGAGAGCTATTGGATGGCATCAAAACTGGAGCTTTTCTTTCTGGTAAAGAGGACCCTTCCCCCTGAAACTTTTGTTCTAAAATACCTGGTAGATGTGAACAGTATCGCCCAAGAAACGTACACCGTGGTGGCGGATACCGCTGAGATGGGACTTATTGTGGATGCAATTGCAGCTTTCGGTTCCGAGATTAGAACGGAAGCGATTTTTTCGTTCTTATTTGATTGCAGGAAGACCTAAATTGGAATACGAAATTCTTGAATTACGAAGAATTCCTTAATCTCTGTCAGTATACAATCAAGGGGTATCTGCATTCGAGTTTGAGGATAAATTGTAGCAATTTGTGAGAAAATCTGCTGTGGAGGATCTCAAATTTCTAGTGAAGAAGAAAGGCATGTGTTTTTTGCAAGAGGGCCGAGATCTGGTGGCTGCGTGGTGGCTATGAGGGAATTAGAGGCGATGGGGGAACTGCTGGCGGTTACGTGAGAATTCCTGCAGGGAGCCCCCAGCGACAGGAAGATCCCCGTGGCGACAGAGTTCTTGACCATGATTGAGAGAGTGGGCGCCCAAGAACAGGCATTCCGGACCCTGATGATGGAATCAACCCAACCTGGTTCGCTGGCCGCCTGGGAATTCGCCCATCTGATCGATCTGCTGGAAGATTGCTTGGAGAAGGCAGGTCGATTTGCGGCTGCTCCGATGGAGCAATGTAATTGTTTCATTGTTTATGCAATTGGCACACGGTGGTGTGTATTGTGCTGGGAGCCGTAGATCTATTACATTAGTTTTGCAGACAACAACAAAGAGCCAATATTGAGCTCTTCGTCCATAGTTGGTAATATAAATCTCGCAGGTGAGGATCCGTGTCAAAGGGCGTCGAAGTCTGTTGGCAACTGAAGCACAGTGAGCTTCTCGATCCATGCCAGTGTGAGGAGAGTCGCTAGACAGCCAACGTGAGGAGCTTGGCTCGTTCTGATGTAGAAGATATGCACGAGACTGCAGCTGGAGCATTGTGGAATCTGGCATTCAATGCTGGGAATGCTTGGCGAATAGTTGAAGAGGGAGGAGTTCCAGCACTTTTGCATCTTTGTTCATCGTCTGGATCAAAGATGGCACCTGCTTCATGGCTGCGTTAGCACCTGCTTACATGTTTGATGGCAGAATGGATGAAGCTGTAATGCATGGCGGCGGGATTGGGTTTCTGTTGGATCTCGCAAAGTCTCGTCGAGAGGGTGTACAGTCAGAAGCAGCAAAGGCCATAGCAAATTTATCAGTCAATGCAGATGTTGCCAAAGCGGTTGCGATGGAAGAGGGCATTAGCATTTTGGCTGCCCTTGCTAGGTTGCCTAACAGATGGGTTGGTGTCATTATGCTCACACAATGAGGATATGGGTTTTTAATTCTGGGTTTTTCTACATCAGGCCTACCATTCCTTCAATCGAGCTTTTGGATCGAGTTGTAGATCGACTTTCCAAGGAGATTGCTTGGGATCAGGCAGTCTTTAATGAGTTGCTGTTTTTCCCGTCTCATCTAGGTCATGAAGGGCTTCATGCATCAAAGCGAGCAATGGATTATTACCTCTTTTTTTATAGCAAAGTGCTGTTTACAAAATTCAGGAAGGAGCCAGAAATGCCCCGCTACAAACCAGTTATTGTGCATATCAATTACCATCCGGATAAAGCTTAATAGAATGAAGGCCGATTCAGAATATATACCAGATCCCTACTGCCCCAGAATTCTTATTTCAAGAAGAGGCTGTCGTGCAGAGAAGGTCTTGGGGTGAAAATATCACCTATTATACGGGCTGCGGGTATCTCCTCGGTGCCATCTCCGGTGCCAGCGTTGGCCTCGTCGAGGGCTTGAAGGCCCGGGAGCCGGGAGATTCCATGAAGCTTAGGGTCAATAGGGTCTTGAACGCCTCTGGCCACACGGGAATGAAGTTTGGCAACAGACTGGGCGTCATAGGGCTCCTCTACGCCAGATTGGGGAGCGGGATCGTGGCTACAAGAGGTACTGATGATATCTTCAACGTCGTTTGTGCTGGGCTTGGCACCGGTGCGCTTTACAAGGCCGCCGCTGGTCCTAAGTCGGCTGCCATCGCCGGAGAAATTGGTGGACTTGCTGTTGGAGCTCTTGTCACTGGGAAGCGGCTGAGCAGAGAGGAAATGGAGGCCATGATATCTGTTGCCGACGCCGACAACAACGGCTCTGTGGATTCTGAGGAGTTTTGCCGGATCCTGCAGCTGAATATGCCAGAAATTCAAGAAATTAAAGACAGTAGATTGAATGATATGTGGCAGCTGCAGTCGTATCAATGGTGGCGGATTGGGGAAGCCTAGCTGAGATCGTGGACAACAGCATTCTGTATCCACAAGGAGGCGGGTAACCTGCAGACAGTTGGTGCGCATGCCGATTTCTGAGCATCGTAGACCAAACATATATGGCAAAAGCTCATCGTCGCCAACACCAGAAACCATCTCCTTCCTATAGACATATTTTGGATTTAAATCTTCATGTTGAATCTTCTTGAAACCATGTTCAAATATTAAATTGAGCCTTATTGAGCCTAGCTAACTCAATGAAGGTAAAGTTGTTTTGTTAGAATTCATGACTCTAACAAATGACAGGATAAGTATGGAGTTCCAAGAAGTTTTTTTTGATAAGGATGCCAACGCTGTAGGAAAAGATGGGAAAATGAAGCTATGGTGGACAACAAAAGTAGATTTTTTTGTTTTAGTGTGGCTTGTGGAATAGACTCCCTAGCATATTATTGTAATAGTCATTGTATGTACTAAACTCCAATGTTGAAATGTAAGCCTTGCTAAGGCATTTGAAAGTTCATGGTGATCTTAAAACCACTTTGTAATGGTTTGTGGTCAGCCTTAAACCATCTTTTGTCACTGTAATGTGACGGTTGGTGGTGAACCAGAAACCATCTATAGAGCCTTAGTGGCTACACGAGTTGCCCGATGGTGGCAAATTGAGATCCTTGATCAACTCAGTAGTAGCAGATCGGATCTGCCCGGTGGTGGCGAAACAGAGCTCTCTGATCTGCTCGGTGGAAGCAGATGGAGTCGGCGGATTTGCCCGGTGGTGGTAAATCGGACTTGCCCAGTGGTGGCAGATTGCCTTTGTGGCTGTGTGTACACAGGAGCTTTGTGCTCGTAGGAGCAGGTGGACTGCAGTAACACCTGGCTCGGACTCAGATGATTTTCTCTGAGTAGAAGGGAATTGGCGTTTTTCGCGCTAACAACAATGCCAGGGTGGCCAACTGGCGCGTCTGTTAGGCCATTAATCATGCCAATGGCGCGGGTTTATCATTCAGGATCGCGCCAATTCACCTTCAAGTGGATCTGCAGGAGAGGCAGATCGGATCAATTTCACTGTATTGGAAAAGCCAAATTTGCAGATTGTGGATCTGTCTGAGGGTGGCAGATTGTGTTTTTGGAGGTTTTGTACATGCAATTCGCCTGATGGCAGTGGATTTGACTATCATTACAAGTAGTCATTAAGGGGGGGAGTTGGAAATTATTAATTCCTACTTGTCTATGGTTATAATTCTCCATTTGAGGACTTTGTTCCTACATTATAGAGATTTAGTTTCTCCTAGATTAGTGTGTGGTTGAGAGAATCTCTCAACCACACTAGTGTACGTCCAAGATAGAATTCCTATCTTGAGACTATCGATTGTATAAATATGTGTAATTCATTTATTAATTAATAGAAAATATATTGAGTGTGCAAATTTTATCTTTTTTTAGTAGTGGTAATATGGATATTCCTAAATTTTTCCGATATTCAATTTTACATAGTCCAACTTTTTCCATATCTAATCGAATTCAAATTCTAACTTGGTAACTATACATTAAAGTATTCAAAATGATAAGATGCACAATGTTTTCTTCCAACATTAAACTATGTTCTCCTTTTCCTATAAAAAAATACTTTAAACAAATATTCAATACAAAATAAAATGTTATTTTTATGTATTTTAACTTATAATGAAATTTGCAATCAATCTAACTTGCAAAATTTTCTTGAACACGGGAAATGTGATCCTAGATCTTCCCAAAAAGTCTATGTGATAACACCTCGTCTCATGATATGAAAGATATATGGATTGCAATAGTAAAAACAACCTAAAAACCATGGACAATGATGGAAGGAATCATCGTTGAGAAACAAGGTTGGAAAATTTACTCTTATTGCCTATTTCTCGGGGATCGCTCATCTCTTTTATTAAGAAACAAGACGAAAACTTCCACTTGTCAAATATGGATTGGCTCGAAAGATAAAGATCAATGGGATTGATTTGAATTAAATCATTACATCGAGCCTTCCATTTAGCTATCATTTCTATTCTGCAACCACATAAGTTGTGATCTTGGCCTAAAACTAATGATCCAATCAAGTTTTAATAATTCTCCTTGTCTACATTTACCAAATTACGAGTCCTCCATTAAAAACTCTTTTTAATGAGGTGGTTCATCATTTAAATACATGTTTTATAGGTTGAAGTGTCTAAATGTTTTTGTGAAATATTCTCTTTCTTTGATACGATCAAAGTGGACAGAATTTTCCCTTTGGTATTTTCCCATGGCATCATCCCATAGCATTGGCTTTCATTTTTCGAGAGAAAACAATAAAATAAGGTTCCTAGACAGTCCATCAAGCCTATAAAATGGGATAGGATCTAGAAAGTGGGATCATATTTATTTATCTTATTATGTTTGTCGAAAACTTGTCGTGGCTAGTTCCACTTTGATGTTGGGACAAAAACCTGCGGTGAATTTGTTTTGTGGATCTAGTTAGGATTCACATCGGTGTTTCAATGTCTTAGATTAGTCTTTAATGAGTAATCATGCATACCATTCTAGGGGCTCCAATATAATTTGTATGAGAATGAATCTTCATTTTCATCTATTAACATAAATAAGAGGCTGCATGTTTCAAATCCCCTTGTGTTCAGTGTTTTGATTGCAAGCATTTCTAATTTGAACACTAAAGTGTTCCAAATCTTTTAACGTTTAGGATCCTACAGTGGTGTTAGAATTGTGCATCCTGCCAACCTGAGGGTTTTGTTAGAAGATCAAATTTTTATTCACAGGATTGAAAACTCTTATCGTAGTTTTGGTGGATTTATTTTCACCCTAACCAAGATTTTCCATCTTTGGTGGTACTCGATATCGCCCTAGTTGATCTCTTACTTTCCATAATTATTTTTGGAGGTGATTTAGCTAGGGTGAAAGGTTTCAAGATTGGATCTAGGCCTTGTTATAAATAATTTGATCATTAAATAACCGAGATTTGAGCCTCGCAACAGAGATAGAGCCCCTATCAAATTTAGAGGGCCACGAGCTATTATCAAATGTTGTTAGGGGCCACATGTTAAATCATTGTTGTTGTATACAATGATTCATTGTTTCATTGTTTAAGGTCGTAAGGTCATACACACATTACTTGTAGAAAATGATCACAACCATACATCACACAAGGGTTTGAAGACCATGAGGCCACACACTTCTATCACATAGAACACAACGGGGAAGCACCATACATCCGAAGGCCAAGAAGCCATAAAGTACCACATCACAGGGTTAAAGGCAATTTATACGTTGGTTTGTAGCTCAGAGGTCATACATTAATTGCATATCACAATAGATAAGATCATTGTTATAAGAGTCACCCTTTGTATAGGTATCCAGTAATCGAGCAAGTTGTTTGAAGGAGCCATGCTGCGAAAGGGCCAAGATAATTGTCTTTATCAGGCCTTATTTTGCATATTTTTCAATAGAGTCAAGGGAACATGTACATAATTACTGCATCAGCACTGTGGATTAGGAAAGGGCCATCATATTGAAGGATGATAGGCCATACTTATCAGAATTAAGGAATTTAGAGTTAGTTGAGAAGCTCTGTATCTACCCACTCATGATGAGATCTAAACCCGAATTCAAGGCCATGCACATGTTCAACTAATCGCTCAAGAAGATCAAGGGGCCATTATGTACGTGAATTTTCCACAAAGAAAAAACGATTGATAATTGGCATAAATACTTAGGTCTACGTGTTGCAGGATCAACAGAGCAAGGAGTCACTAGGAAGTCATACACAACATTAGCCTTTGTCACGTAGAATCGGTGCAGAGATCCTTAGATCACAATCGAAGTCATTGGTCATGAAGAAAATCGTATATGGGCATCAAAGGCATATGATCTATATGTGGAAATATTAGAGAATGGAAATGGGTATAGACAAAGGCCGATACCACAAATGATTATAATAATAGTGATATGTTAATTTGAAGATTTGGATGTGGTGGTTGTGATAACCATTGCGACAGTTGTGGGTTAGGGAGAAGGGTCAAGGGACCATCCAAATAATGTGATTACATATTATCTTAGACAGTGTAAGCATACTTGTCACGCCCCTACCCTTGCGGTAGCCTTCCAATTGCACAAAAGGGGGTGCAACACCACCACCTGTTTTCTTTTTAACAATACTCACAAGTGTGGACTACGCCTAACATCCCATACTTAGTTTATTTTTTACTTTCTAAGTATAACACTCACAAGAACAACAAAAAAAATACACTTACATTTCTTTCATCATTATTACTTTAACAGATATGCACAATGGATAAACAATAAGAGGGGCAACTCCCCGAGAATGAGTCTACCCATAATAATAATGACAATATTCAGTTTACATAAAATTAACACTTGTAGAGGAACCCCAAGTTCCAACTCACAAAACTCGGTTAAATTTTACAACTCGACCTGCACCACCATGCAGCCTGATCGAATTGTCATTCCAGTGCACTCGCCCTTCGCTGGGTCGGGTCGCCCAACACACTGTTCACTATGTAGAGGTGCCCACCAAGTCATCATCCACCACTCATCTCTACCCGTTGTCTGCCTGGGCACCCAACCATTCCACACTACTACCGAATGCCACTGTGCAACCTTACCCGACGTGTCGCCCACCCGACGCACACCCGCAGCCTACCCACACACCATTCACTGTGTCAACCGACTCACGCTTGCTAGACCTTCGTTTAGTCCAAACCACAGGCGCTCCTACCTGCAGCTCGTTCACTTGGCCCGCGTTCACGTGTTACAAGCACACTGCCCAACTAGGGGTCACCTCGCCCAACTCGTCGTGACACCCTAACAAACTCATTTGTCCTTCTTACACATGTAGCTTGTCCACCCACCTGGTGACCCGACTCGCCCGCCCATCTATGGTTGGACTCGCCTACCTGTCAGCGGTTCTGTCCACCCGCCCAATGCAGCCCAACTCGCCAGCCTGATGTGTCCCAAATCACCTGCCCGACCTGCAGCCCAACTTGCCCGCCCAACCTGCGGTTCTGTCCACCCGTTGACCTGCAGTCCAACTCACCCACACATTGTAGCATTTAACTCTTGGCTTCTTGCTTCGATCTGGCCACTCGCCTGCACTTCACCTTTCCTTCTATGCATCTAGTTTTAGCTTACTAACTCCCTTAGCTCGCCCTTTATACTTGAAGACTTGTGAATTGTCTTTCCTCCATCTAATGCTCACCCTTATATATGCTAAGTCATGGATGAACCATGGGTCAACCTACCCAGGTTGATTTGTCCATTCGGTTAGCTCAACCACTCATCACATTGGCTCACCCTCACTTCGCCTGTCGGCCCACCCATACCATCGCCCCACCGGGTCCACATGCCCAGGTCGCATGGTATAAGGCACCTTCACATGAAGTTTGCCATACTCAGTCGAATTCCAGAATCTCGATTTTTCAACACCTATGTTGGCTCATCGTACCTTGCCAACTCGTCCCAACGTTGCACAAAACATCACACCCGACATGCCTGTTTGTCATCTCGTTGCACTGTTGACTCGTCGCTCACCTGGTTCGTTGAACATAACTGAAAGTTCTTCACCCAACTTGTCGCACATCGTAAGTCACGACTCGTGGGCTTGAGATACTGCCCCACTTTAAATGGGTTGTCGTCCTTTGCCAAGATCTTCAAGCCACACAAATTGTGTGTATGGGTAATCTAGATGTGTCCACCTCTCAACCTGTCTCACGCCATAGATATGTCACTACTCTGTAAGGAATCATCTGTTGGTACCCGTCATGTTGGCGACTAGTTGGGTAGCTAATCCAACCATGCATCACCTCCATAAGAACTCATGCCCCCACATCATCATGACTCTCCACTACATTCTACCTATCAATCTCTACCATCTCACCCTTAGATGTCTACGCAAAAATGTTGGAGACTCACTGTATGAGTAACTAACAATGAGTTGCATCTCCATTATAGTCTAACAAGATAAGGATAGAGTAGATCCTGAAGGCTCTCCCTCACTGATCAACTCAATCCACCTATCTGGATCCTCAAATTCTAATCTCTGCAGGTGTTCTTCTTGATCCTTCATCTGAACATTTAATCTAACATCCTCCTCGTCATCATCATCCTCCACTTCCCCTAGCCTCCTAGATAGATCCAAGATAGTATCTGACAATGTCCTGATAATCTGTGACTGCTCCATAAGATTTTCCTCTGCAATAGACAATTTCTTATAGACTTCCTCATCTCACTTCTCATTCTCCATATTCATCACTGTCAGTTTACACTTGGCCTTACTAACTCCTATGGTTAGAACACTGATAGGTACATCCTCTCATCCATCGTAAATGTACAGTTTCTTCATATGGGGAAAAACCATAGCTTCAAATTGCTTCATAAACTCCATGCCTAGTACAGCCTCGTAGTCATCTATCTGCACCACAGTAAAATTGACTTTCCTTGTCCATTCACCAAGTGTCACATCCACTCTCTCAGCTACACTGATCATAGAATCTGGAGGAGAATTCACTGCCTTCATTTGTGCTGGCACTAGTACAAACTTCAGTCCAATCCTTCTCGCAGTATTCTGCTCATAAAGTTGTGAGTTGCCCCACTATCCACCAT
Source organism: Pinus taeda (assembly GCA_000404065.3). Classification (NCBI taxonomy): domain Eukaryota; kingdom Viridiplantae; phylum Streptophyta; class Pinopsida; order Pinales; family Pinaceae; genus Pinus; species Pinus taeda. The sequence goes on along the minus strand of APFE031106638.1, from coordinate 75,212 downwards.
AGTGATTACAACACTACTCCCAACTCTCATCTCGACATACTCTCTTGCTTCTCTTTGGGTCTCTTCATGAGATTACTTCCATAGCCACTATAACTCTCAAAATCTGCATAACTCCTACAAAAGTCTCTTCTTTCCTCTTCGCGTTGACCTGTGCTAAGGCAACCATTTTTGGTCTTGAAGGAAAATTCTTCACCATATGTGTTTCCTCACATATCGGACACTTCAATGGTTTCTTTGTCTTTGCCTTATCATGTGATCTGGACGGCTTCTCTTTCGTAGAATTTTCTTTTGGTTTGTCATTCTTTTTCTTCCTCTTCGGTTCCTTCATCATAGTGTTCTACCAAGCAATCCACAACAGCAAATGTTTCTTCAAGTGTTTTTATCTTTTGCCTCTTCACTTCATTCTGTGCCCAAGGTTTCAAACCTATGATAAAATTGAACACCTTGTCCCTTTCTGCCATGTCTGGAAGTTCCAAAACTGCACTTGAGAACTCTCGTTGATAAGCTTGTAGACTCCTTGTTTTCTTTATGTATTTTATCTTCATCCTTGCATCCCATGTTTCATCTTGTGGACTAAAATGAGTTTGCAAATCCTTCTTCATCTGATCCTGCGAAGTGATGTATGCAACATTTTCATTGGCAATCTGGTCCATCCTTCTTCGCCATCGCATCTTAGCATCTTTCATCAAGAACTAAGCAACTACCTTGACTTTGGTTTCCTCAACAGACATCCCCAAATGCTCAAAGTACTGTTACATATCCCATAGAAAGTAACCAAGGGTTTTACTTCCTATCCCATCATAAGAATCTGGCTCCTAATAGCCCTCTTCAAAACTGTAATCTCATTCCGAGCATCCTCAATATATTTTTGCAATTTCAAGATTTATGCCAAACCTTGATCTCTTGCTCCACTGATATTTTTGACTTCTTCTTCCATTTGTGTATACTGCCATTCAGAATAATCATATTGGACCTTGAGGTCTTCAAGCTCCCCCCTTACCTTCACATAGCCTTACTGAACTTGCATGTTCTTGGCTTCCATCGAAGCCATGTCAGAAGCTAGCTCCTCTGTACGATCCAATACCCTATCAAGGAAAACCTTTCTGACATCCTTGCTTGATTCACTTGTCACAACTTGAGGTTCTTTTGCCATCTCTGCCATTTGCCTTCTTTGTGATCTAGTATAGACCATAAACCAATATCACCTACAACCCTAAATCACCTGATACAAATGCCAAGTATCCAGGTTCTTATACCAATTGTCACACCTCTACCTTGGCGGTAGTCTTTCCACTGCACGAATGAGGGTGCGGCACCACCACCCCTTTTCTTTTGAACAATACTCACAAGTGTGGACTACGCCTAATATACCATACTTTGTTTATTTTTCACTTTCTAAGTATAATGCTCATAAGCACAATGGAAAACATGCATTTACATTTATTTCATCATCATTATTACTTTAACACATATGCACAGTGGATAAATAACAGGAGGGGCAACTCCCTGATAATGAATCTGCCCACAATAATAATGACAATATTCAGTTTACATAAAATTAACACTTGGAGAGGAACCCCAAGTTACAACTCACAAAACTCGGTTAACTTTTACAACTCGACCTAGACCACCGTGCAGCCTGCTCGAACTGTCATTCTGGTGCACACGCTCTTCATTGGGTCAGGTCACCCAATGCACTATTCACGGAGTAGAGGTACCCACCAGGTCACCCTCCACCCTTCAGCTCAAGTCCCCATCTGCTCGCATGCCCAACCATTCCACACTATTGCCAAACTCCAGCATGTGGCCTTGCCTAGCGTGTTGCCCACTCGACGCACACCCATGACCTACCCACACACTGTTCACTATGTCAACCGAATCGTGCTCGCCTAGACCTCCATTTACTCCAACACACGGGTGTTCCTGCCCGTAGTTCGTTCACTAGACCCGTGTTCACGTGTTGTGGGCTCACTGCCCAACCAGGGTTCACCTCGCCCAACTCGTCGCAGCGCCTAAACAAACTTGCCTGTTTGCCTAACCCGTGTAGCTCGCCTGCCCACTTGCAGTTATGTCTGCTTGCCCAGCAACCCGAATCGCTCACCCGTTTGCGATTCGACTCGCCCACCCATCTGTGCTTTTGTCCGCTTGCCCGATCTCCAGCCCAACTCACCTGCCCGACCTGCGGCCTAACTCGCTCACCCTACTTGTGGCCCAACTCGCCCGCCCGATCTACAGTTCTGTCCACCCACCGACCTGCGGTCCAACTCGCCCACACACTGTGGCCTTTAACTCTCGATTCTGTGCTTCAGTCTAGCCACCTGCCTGCACTTCACCTTTCCTTCTATGTGTCTAGCTTCAGCTTACTAACTCCCTTAGCTCACCCTTTAGACTTGAAGACTTGTGAATTGTCTTTCCTCCATCCAACGCTCACCCATATATATGCTAAGTCGTGGATGAACTATGGGTTGGCCTGCCTAGGCCAACCTGTCCATTCGGTCAGCTTGCCCACTTGTCACATCAACTCGCCATCACTTCGCCTGTCAGCCTACCCATACCATCACCCTGTCGGGTCCACATGCCCAAATCGCATGGAATAAGGCACCTTCACACGAAGTTTGCCATACTTAGTCGAATTCCTGAATCTCAATTTTTCGACACCTACGTTGGCTCGTTTCACCTTGCCAACTCGTCATAATGTCGCACAAAGCATCACACACGATGTGCCCATTAACCAACTCGTCGCATTATCGACTCGTCGCTCACACGACTTGTCATACATAACTGGGAGCACTTCACCCATCTCGTCGCACATCACAAGTCATGACTCGTGGGCTTGACAATACTTGTCAAAGCCACGTGCATCGTTGCTGATGGTAAATGAAGGACCATGTAGCTACCTCATGCTACAAGATTGTTGGAGCAAATTTCTTATTTGGTAAAAGAATCAAGTCACCCTTTCTCATATTTCTCTACAAGGGAGGCTAAAACCATTTCTTTGTTGCTCTCTAGGATCCGAAAGGTTATAATTTTTTACATTTCTAGCACACTTAAGTGTTCGAATTAAAAATGCTTGCAATCAAAACAATGAACACAAGGGGATCTGAAACATGCAACCTCTTATTTATATTAATAGCAGAAAAAAATGATACATGCCCCTACAAATTAGATTGTAGCCCTTACAATGGTATGCACAGATACTCATTGAAGACTAATCTAAGACATTGAAGTGCCTTTGTGAATCTTGGCTGGATCCAACAAACAAATTCACCATGAGGTTTCCATCCGAGTATCAAAGAGGAACTGGCCATGCCAACTTCTCAACAAACACATTAAGATAAATAATTCTAGATGATCCCACGATTTAGCTCCTATCCTCTTTTATAGACTTGATGGACTCTCTAGAAACCTTATTTTATTATTTTACCTTGAACAACAAAGGAAAATACCATGGGCAGATTCTATCCACATTGACCATATCAATAAAAGGAAATATTAGAAAATCCTCTCGCCCAAATATTTCTTTCCCTCAAGCAATCCACTTCTATCCACAACAAAAGAATCTATATACTAATAGAAAGATCCCATACAAACTAACGTGTTATCCCATGCCTCCAAGCTAGATGATTCTGAATGGATCCTTCGATACTTGGATCCCAAACAGTCCTTAGGCCAATCCTTCCCTCAATAGATTCACCTGGATCCTAATGCCGCCTAGCTCCTGGGATTTGTGGGTTATGATACCATCTCATCCCTCCATCACTCCCATGCCTTGGGGCCCAAGCTGCAATATGTTCTTGGGTAAGGGTATACTCCTAGGAACCATCACATCAATAGAGTTCCAACTCATAATCTCTCGCCAATCCATCCTATGGCAAGGATCTAATGCATGAATGCCTACACATGGAATAAGTATACTATGTTGATGTTGTCTAATGATAAACTTATGCTGCTCTGTTGTAGGATCCCGAACATTAAAAATTTTAACAGATCTGACACACTTTAGAGTTGGAATTAAAATTGCTTGCAATCAAAACACTGAACACAAGGGAATCTAAAACATGCAACCTCTTATTTATATTAATAGATTAAAACAAAGATACATGCCCATACAAATTAGATTGGAGCCCCTCCAATGCCATGCACGACTACTCATTAAGACTAATCTAAGACACTGAAGCACCTTTGTGAATCTTCGTTGGATCCACCAAAAAAATTCACCACAGGGTTTCCTTCTCGGGGTCAAAGTGGAACTGGTCACACCAAGTTTGTTATGAAACCAGCTCAAGAAAAGATAGAAAAGATAGATCCACGCCTTAGAATTCAGCCTCTTTGAGGGGGAAACCTCCTTTACATTACATAAATGAACA